>PVIJ01000783.1:0-79186 GCA_004024925.1 Scalopus aquaticus
GGACTATAGGGAGGCGGGGTGGGAGAGAGACACTCAGCGGTGGGGGAGGGGGGAGGGGAGGATAAGGGCACAAAAGGGAAGAGAGGAGAATACAGGGGACCATGGAGATGGATCACGGGTGAATTGGTGGTGGGCTGCCCAAGGGGAATACAAAATGTAAAAGACACAAATAACAATAAAAAAAAAATGGAAAAAAAAATAAATAAAATCAAGAGAAAAAAAAAAGACATTTAGTGAAGATAAAAGTATAGTTTGGGAGATAAGTGTTAAAAATATATATGTATTTATTTAGCTTGCTATCCTTATAATGAGGAATAGATTAAAAATGGAATGGGATTTAAGAATGGTTAGCATAAACTGAGGAATGATACATGCTTGATAGGTGTAAAGGAAGACATCTAAGGTCACTGGTATACATTTTTGAATGATTTGGTTTGGTATGGAGGGCAGGCCATATTGTCCCTGGTACCTTCTAGGTGCCATTGTCAAAGAGAGAATGATGAACTGCAGAGGGAGAGGTCCAACTAGGGTGGCTCTTCTTATGTTCTGAACTTTAGGTATGAAATGCTGGGCTATTCACAGACCAAAAATAAGTAGGTCACAATTCTTTACAATACAAAGCCTTTGAGAAAAAGAGTTACCTCATTTTTTTTTCAAGTCCAAATGTTATATACACATTGTTCAGTGGGAGGAAGCTTAAGAACCATTACACATATGCATAATTTAAAGCAGGACACAAAATTTGGGGAATTCATAAGTCAACTTAAGTATGGAAAAATTAACTGGCAAAACTAAGTGATGCTTTTTGAATAATTACCATTTGCTAAGCATTCCTTTTGCTAACTCTCAGATAACCAAGATGAGCTAGAAGTCTAGCAGTTGATATCACAAAAGTACAGAATTATGGCTGGGATAAACGGAAGACACAGCATATGGGAAGAATATAAGTAGCAAACTTCACTTTAATATGTCCATATTAGAACATAAAATTGCTTGGGAGAGATTTATAAATTTTATTAGTAAGTGAATTATTTTTGAACACCCTTAAGGTGGGGGGAAAAAAGCAACTGTTTACCTGTAAATAATTGATATGCTAATTTTAGATAATGCTTTTTCTAGCATTAAACCAAATGTCTTAAGAACCATTATTATGGTCCTTCTTTGATTAGTTTGAATTGTGTTAGGCATTTGCATTTTTTTGCAATTTTTTGAATGATCTTTTTCTGAAAAGTCTATAATTCAGCATTTCCACTCTCTTGGCTGTTCCTTTCCTGGTTACTCTAAGGTATTACTCTCAAGTTCTACTGTGATTTACAGTGTACATATTTTTTTTTATTACTATTTGTAATTCTGTGAAATAAAGCAACTGTTTAATGGGTTGTAATCTGGATGCAAAAATATGTCCCCACTAAAGCAGTAACATAATTTAATGTATAGTCAACAAAATTAAAATAGCCAATAAGGAATATAATTCTAATTTACATTTGAAATGATGTGAACAAAGTGACTTTGTTACCTGTCTTATAAATGCAAGCCCCTCACTGATTTAAGCGATTTAAAAATTCTATGGACAATATAAGCTACTCAACTTTAAGTGCACACTGTTGAATTCAAGCTTCTTTGGTAAGGTGAAGAATGCTAATAAATATCTTCTAAGGGCTCAATATTTGTGTCCCCCCTAAATTCATGTTAAAACCCTAATACCAATGTGGTAGTGTCTGAGATGGGCCTTTAAGAAAGAAATTGGGTCATTAGGGTGGAGCTCTCATGATGGAATTAGTGCCATTTTAGAAGAGACACAAAAGAGTTTGCTATTCTCTCTATTTTTCTCCACCAAGTAAGAATCCAAAGAGAAGATGGTTATTCTCAAAACAGGATGAAGATTCTCACCAAAACCCAACCACACCAGCTCCCTGACCACTGATTTTCAGCTTCTAAATTGTGAGAGATAAATTTGTTTTTTAAAGCAACCTCATCTATGGAATTTGTTCTGGCAGTCCTGGTAGACTAATATAGTCCATAATGAAGAAAACATAATAATCTAAATTCCTTTTAACTCTACATAACATTACCCATTAATCTATTTCAACATATAATGAAGATATATGAGCAGAACGTATAGTGCATGAGATACAGAGATCCACTCATTAGACTCTTAATTTTATAATTTGACCAGTTTTGTTACTGTCTCTATGAATTGCTTATTTGTTTCTAGCTTTATAATATGCATTTTTCCTGTAAGGAAATGTAGACATCTGACATTGGATTAGAGATTAATTTGTGAGAAATACTTAATTATGGTAAAAGAAATAAATCCCTTGACTGACTTTAAAATTTACTGGAGTTAGGCTTCAAATAAGCTAAGATGTGCAAGAAAGAACAACTTAAGACATAAGTTTTCAACAGTATTCTTATTTTATAATTAGAACTTATTTTTATAATTATAAAAAGAAAATACATGATTTCTAGTTTCTCATGATTATGTGACCTTGAGATAATTTCCTATTTCTACTTGTAAGTATGTATAATATCATAATATAGAGCCACTATCATTTGTTACATCAAAAAAACATGGTTTTCTTTTTGCCTTACTTTCTGGATCTATGTAACTATAGGTGACATTAATGAGAAACGAAGTAGACTGAATTGAGAAAGTAGAACATCATCTATTATCAACTTATAAGAGGTTCCACCATTCCAAGCTCTGTTCAGACAGCTGCAGTGATCTTTACTTTCCCTGAACTCACATGCACTATTACAGTCATTTCTCAATTAATTGTGCATTGATTTGATACATTTGTTCTTTTGCTTCACTTTTTATTGTTCTTTCTACCCACCTATGGTACTTAGCACATAGTGTTATATGTACACACATGAAATGTACTCAAGTGCAGCAAATATTTATTCTTTGAGATTAAATTACAATTTGGGGAAAGTCCCCAAGCAGTCCATTATGAAATGTGGTAAATAAAGTTGGTGATCAAGTTAGGTAATGCTATTTTGGAAAAAAAAAATATAGGTAAGTCTGTAAGTTAACACTTTTATTTTTCTCAGATTTTTTTTTGATGCCACTATAAATTTAGAATTTTTTAAAGTTTCATTTTTTTTAAAAAGATTTATTTATTTATACATACAAGCTGGGGTAAGCCAGAGTCATGGGGCGGTGAGAGGGTTCACCAGATACAGAGTGGGGAGCAGAACAGGCAGATCAGAAATACACTGCTGAGGGGAGCAGCGGGCGAGGCAGGAGAGGTCTGCAGCACCATGTGGGATTCTCCCCTGCTGGGTGTTGAACTCGCATCGCATGCTGCGGACAGCTCCACAGCGCAGCGCTCAACTGCTGTGCCACCAGGGAGGTCCAAAGTTTCATTTTTTTTAAAGAAAAAAAAATCTGCTACCTATATATGAGAAAGGAATTGATTCTTTTATGTTAACCTTGTTTCTTATGTACTTGCTAAATTCATTTATTAGTCCTGATAGTTTACTTGGAGATTTCTGCCTATTTCCTGTGAACAATCCTGTGAAGGAAGAAATTCTACTTCTTTCTTTGAAATTTTTATGAGTTTTTTCCCTCCCCTTATTGTAATGACTAGGCCCCTCAGAACAACTTTTGAACAGACATGATAATATTACCTTGTCTTTACCTTGTTCTCCGTCTCAAGGGGACATAATTACACACACGTATACATAAGTACATTAGTATGCATATATAAATATGTATATAGTCAAATTATTATGAATATGGGAAAATGCTACTTTTTAACAAAATTATATTGTCACCACACTAATTTCATGTCAATAAAAGTATATCTATAAATCTTTTTAGAGCTGTCTAGTATTCCATTTATACTACACAGTCTTGAATTGCTTAGTGACAGGGATATGTTCTGAGAAATAAATTGTTAGGCAATTTCATCATTTTGCAAATGTCAGAGTGTAATTACATAAATCGAGATAGTATAGCCTATATACACCTAGACTATGTGATATAACCTATTGGGACCACCATTATATACGTGGTCCATTTTTAACCAAAATGCCATTAAGCGATGCATGATTGTAAATGACTTAATCGGTCTTTTATTTATGGTTATTTACATTTTTTATTATTGGGAATGAATGCATGATGAATAATTTTACAGTTAAATCTTTGTATATATCAATTATTTACTAAGTATAAGTAACTGGAAGAGAAATTATTATATCAAAGAGTTGCATATACATATTGAATCCACTACTGTGTTGGTGAGAAAACAAACTGCTTTTGCAAATATACAAGGCTGCCCATGATCTAGATATGGACCTCCTTTACTCCGTGAACCTTTTGCAAGATGTTCTGCTCTCATACCTCATTCTGCCCTCAGTATATACCATTCCCCATATTTATAGTGGCATCAAAAAAAAATCTAGGAATACATTTAACAAAAAAAGTTCCAGAGCATGATTTTGGAAACTATAAAAAAATCTGAGAAAAATAAAGACCTAAATAAATGTTCATGTATTGACAGGCTCAGTATTGTTAAGATGGCAGTTCTCTTGAAGTTGGTCTATAGAATCAGTGTTTTCTAAAAAAAAAATGTCAACAGAAAGTTTTGTAGAAATTGATAGGATGATTCCAAAATTTATGTGGAGCTATTAAAATAAATAAATAAAAATAAAAAAATGAGTTTAGGGTAATTATCAAACTTAATTTCATTACTTAAAATAAAGTTACAGTAACTATGATAGTATAAATTTGGTACTTTCACCAAATTTATATGTTTATAAATATATAAATAATTTGATCAGAATATTTGGTCAACTATATTTATATAGATAATTTGACCAGAATATTTGGTCAACTGTATTTTGAAAAAGTGATAAGGCAATTTAATGAGGAAAATGAAAATCTTTTCCATAAATGCTCCTGAATCAACCTGATGTGTGTGTGGAAACAAAATGAACATCCATACTTAACTCACATTACATACATTAAATTTCAATAGATTGCAGACTTGAATGCAAAATACAAGCTTATTAAACGTCTAGGAAAAAATATAGGATATATTTGCAAACTTTTTATAGAAAAAGATATTTTAGATTTAAAGTTGTACAAAGCATAAAAGAAACAATTAGACCTCCCTGGTGGCGCAGCGGTTAAGCACTATGCTGTAGAGTTGTTGGCAGCAGTGACACACGTTTGATGCCCAGCCGGGGAGATTCCCACATGGCGTGGCAGACCTCTCCTGCCTTACCCATTGCTCCCCTCAGCAATGTACTTCAGTCGATCTGCCTGTTCTGCTCCCCATTCTGTCTCTGGTGAATCCCCTCTCTGCCCCATGCCTCTGGCCTGTACCCCAGCTTGTATGCATAAATAAGTAAATCTTTAAAAAAAAAATAAAGAAAAGAAACAATTGACAAATTGGATTTCATCAAAGTAAAAAATGTTGGCTTTTGAAAGATACCATTTATAAATTGAATAGCAAGCCAAAAACTAGGAGAAATTATTCACAACACATGCATCAATAAATATCTATATCCGGATATTTATATAGTTATAAATATCTACATCTGGATTATGTAAGAAATACTTTTAACTAATCATGAGGTAAACAATTAAATAAGAAAATGGGCAAAGATAGGAATGGACACTTCTTTAGAAGAAATAACATGGATAACAAACAAGCTATGACAAAAGTCACTAGAGATAAATCAGTTATAACTATAATGAAACTCTTCTGTATACACATTAAATTGGCGAAACATGTAAAATCTGACTATTTCAAATGGTGGCAAGGATGTAAAGGAAATTGAACTTTCATATACTACTAGTTAAAAGTGGTAGAAAAAATACTCATAAAAAAAATTGGAAGTAAAAAGTACAGAATTTCTTCCTGTAAGTATTGCAAAATCCAAGCCCAATCCAAACCCAAACCAAAAAAACAGAAATGGAAAAGGAGTGAAATGACAAGAACATCAGTAGATCACTATAAAATTAAGAAGTTTCAGAAAGAGGTAGGGGAAGGAATTCGTCAATAAACATTAGTTTCACATTTTAAAACAAAGTATATAATTTTGTAGAATGAAAAGGCCCTGCAAAGTTGTTGAAATGAATCTACACCACAGCCCATTATGTTTCAGAACAGTAAGTATAAAGAGAAGAGCCTACATGCTTCCAAAGGACAAAACCCAAGTCATTTAAAATAGAACTGAATTAAAATGACTTCAGATTTCATGAAAACAATACGGAAAACTATAGAACACTAGAGCACTATCTTCTAAATTCAAGGGAAAATAATTTCCATTAGAAATCCATAATACCAATGAAGTGTAAAGGCAGATTGTTAGTGAAGTGTAAGAACAATCATAAAACATTAACTTCCTTGTACCGTTTCTTGAGAGGCAATGGAAGATATACTCCATTCAAGACAGGGAATAAAACAAGAAGAAGAGAGATACTGTATCTAGGAAAAAGGAGTTTCAACTGAAGAGAGGGGTAAGCTCCCTTTATTTGAAAGTGAAGGAAAATCTGTTTATCAAGTATATAGGTATTGTTGCTTTAAATATTGTGTATATTTTAGGGGTTTAGTTTCACATCTTTTCAGATGTATGTCAGCATGCCATGCCTACTACCAAAGTATCAATAATCCTTCACCACACAACACTGGGCACTCTACCCCACCCCACCCTCACCCTACCTGCAGCCAGAGTTTTAGGGTCAGTTTTAGTTTAGTTTTGCCTGTTCCTTTGTTTCTTTATATTCCATATATGAATGAATTCATCAGTATTTGTCTTCTACCTTCTGATTTATTTAGCTTAGCATAATCCCCTACATAAAACTTCTATAGCTTTTTCTAGAATTTTCTGTCTCATTTATTGAGCTCTTTGCATGCTGAATCTGTTATTTCCTTATTTAAGGCTTCCATTTCTACCTTTAGTTTGTTCATTTTATTTTTGAATCCATTTATTTTTCTGAAATTTATTTTATCTCTCTGATGAGCTTTTCCGAGTTCTCTTATGTATATATTTTTAGATTTATTTATTTATACATACAAGCTGGGGTACAGGGCAGAGGCGTGGGGTGGCGAGAGGGTTCACCAGAGACAGAGCTGGGAGCAGAACAGGCAGATCGAAGGAGAGCAGCGGGCGATGCCGGAGAAGTCTGGAGCGCCATGTGGGAATCTCCCCCGAACTCGTGTTTCTGCTGCCAACAGCTCCACAGTGCAGCGCTTAACCACTGCGCCACCATGGAGGCCCCTGAGTTCTCTTGTATTGCTTTGACTTGTCTTTCTACATTTTTCTTCTAAGTCTTTGCTTTTCTTTATTATAGCAATTTAAACTCTCTATCTGATAGGGAGATATAATCTTCCATGCCTTTGTAGTTTGATTCTAGAGTGCTGTTTTCACCTTACGTTGTCATATTCCCTTGAGGTCTCAAATTGCCATGTATTGTTTGCCCATTTTGCTACTTTAAGTCTCCCTATATATATATTTTAATGTATGTAGCAGTAACTTGCAGACTTGAGCAAATTTTACTTCTCCCTCAGGTGCTTCTATGGTTTTATTTTACCTTACTTTTTATTTTATTGGTCTTTGCTGACTTCTGCAATTTCTGAGATTTGTTTTTGCAACTACTGAGTGAGCATGGTAGGGCAGGGACCTGGAGGGGTCCAGCTGCTGATGCAAATGTGGCAATGGCTGGTGTTTGTGGCACCACTAATATCCATTTTATTTGGGGTTACAGATCAGAGACTTGTCAGTCCGTGCACTGATAATATACCTCAGGGGGTTAGCACCAAAGCCAAGGGATGAAGTCCACAGTGCTTTCTCAGCTTGCATAGAGTACCCTAACTCCTGTGTATGGATTTCCTCTTGTCCAAGAGTATGTGACTCCATAAATTTTCTACTCTTTCCTTCCTGGGACTCCTGGCTGAGCTTATAGCCCTGCCAAATTGTCCTCTGCCCTGGAACACAGCCTCCACTCACTTTCTGTTTGATGAAGTCTGAGTATCTCTGTGTCCCCTTTGTTAAAGCCTGCACTGGTCTTGATTCTTTGCTGCTCACCTCCCACTCACAGCCATGAGACTCTCAGTGCATTGTCCCACTAGTGAACTACTAGCTGTTGTTACTCTTGGGATCAAAGCAAGGAACCTATTCTGGTTCCTATTCTTGCCATCCTGGTGCCCTGTGATTCACCATTAGGAAGAGTCCATGGAATTGTGCCCCAGGACACCTGCAGCATCTCCCAAACACTGGTACAGCTGTTGCCACCACCTCCGCAGTAGGGGGTTACCATGTTGCTCTGAGAACCAGAGTCAGTGGGAACTAGGCACTGCCTCTGCCTATGCTGCCCACAGCTCAGAATTTTATGGAGAAATTTCTTCAAGAAGGTAAAGTTGATCGAACAGCTGTGTAACAAATTCTTTGAGAGCATATTTTAGAAAAGTCGGAAAGGATTTGAAGTTGACTTATGTATAAGGATATAGAAAGTTAAGCAAATGGGAAAAAACCAAATAATTGTTTGCTCCAGCATAAATAAAAAATTGCACAGGAAAGGGATTTCAATCAAGGTTTATTATCTGGATCATTTCTGAATTACATACATAGCTATAATATAGGATCTGACTAGCTAATCAACATTTTGATTTAACTCTACTGGGAATGGATGGAACATGGGAAAGATGCATATATTTGGAAACCAGGAGGATAAAAAAAGAGTTAAATCCTTACCTTCCATACCTAACAGATAAAGCCTCAAAATGAAAAAAAAAAAGAAATCTAGAAATAGCAGTACACCCACTCTTGGATAGATTCCAAAAGAGTCATCTCTATGGATGGAGAAATGAGGATAAGGATGTCTTGAGACTGCTACTTGTTTTAACAAATCTTATAGAAGTAGTTGACTCTTGGACTATAGCATATATCACTTTCAAAAGAAACAAAAATTGTGAGGAGAAAATATACCTCAGTTCTAGAGTTCGCAACCTCCAGAAATTTCTAATTGCATTGGTGAAGATCTTGAGAACCTCAACATTCTACCCAAATATACAATGAAATCATGGATACTGATATTGAACTCTTTGCTCTTAGATTGCTAAAATTCTAGGCAGTTTCAAGCATAACTTACATCTGATGTAGCCAGGCTCTAGATAAATAGTAAAAAAAGTAAAAATATCCAAGTAACATTCAACCACAGCAGGACTGAGGGTAATTAAATGTTGTGCTGTGAGGGATAGAGACAATAGAAGGGTGGTTCCAAAATCAACTAGCTTTTTACCAGGGCAGTCACACTGAGCAAAAAGATAATAAAATGCAATATCAGGTAGGTGGAAAATTAAAGATGTTAAGGACAGATTAGTTTAGAACAGATTAATATATCATATCATGAAGGAAGAAATGAAAAAAGATTTTACTCTTCATTGGATCAAGAATTAATTTCAAGGGCTACTTTGTATAAAGTGGGAAATTCTGAAAATACTTCTTTATGAGAAACCATGCAAATATTATTTATTTGAAAAAATTCATTTGTTTGAAAAGATTAATCTTTAGAGGAACTTCTTCCTCTTGGACGTTTCTGTTATTGGTAAATAATTCAGGGTATCTTTCTATTTCATTCCCATTTTTTTTTGAACTCTGGACATGGTTTCCAATAGAAATAATTACAGTTAGTTGGATACATAAAGCCTCTCCTCTGATGATTCTGTTTAAGGAAATCACCAAGATGACTTGACTCTCAGTAGGTCTGAGAATTGGACCCAATTGGAGGCTCTCTACCTCCTCTCCTATTCTTTAAATGTGATTTTTACCCACCCTTCCCATAAAGAATCCTTTCTAGGAGAGTCTTGAGATAGTCATGTGCTGTTCATACTACTGGATAGTGTATGTGACTGAACCCAGTTAAGGTGGCCATGTAAACTTTTGAGATCCTGGCAAGTGGATGCAGAGATATACTTATATTTGAGATGCCCAAGACAAAGCTTTGTAAATAAGTTCCCATGCTTATTAAAATGTCCACCTAACAATCTGGAGTGGTCTCCTTCTTTCTTTGATCTCTCCTTGCCCTCTGTCTTCAGGGGCTAGTTTGCAAACCAACAGTTGACAGGTCAGCCAAAGTAATGGGTCTCAGGAAAAAGGTATTCTCAGTAAGTCCCAAGTTGGCCATCAATCTCTATGTAGGGAGATGTAATTTGTTGGAGGCTGTGGAACACTGTGTTAGTTTTGGGGTAGCCCCAAATACTGACTAGTTAATGTGTTTGAGGAACTGTGCTTAGCAACTCTAGCATTCAGAGGGGAAGCACATGGTTGCCATAGTGAGCTGGCTACTGCGGCAGTTGAGTTGGCCATCCATATCCCTCTAGCGTTTGAAACTTTGGTTAGAGAGATAGAAGAACAGCTGAGGTTAGAGAAGGACATGTGGTTATTAACTATTCCTCTATCTTTGGGGCTGGCGGACAAGGTGGGAGAACACAATACAAGCTGGAGACCTTAGTGTGCTGCTTTGCAAAAGCAGGAAGGTGCAAGCTGTCAAGAATTAAGATTCAAGTACTTTTGGCTTCTGGCAAAGCAGAGAATTGGGAAATCAGGGGCCTAAGTTCCAAATCTATTGCTGAAAACAATCAGTTTTATGACTCTGGGAAAGGCAGTTGACTTTTCTGAAACTTATTATAACTTTTTATAAACTTAAGAAACTTTTTATAAAATTAGGAAGTTTGAACTAAATATCTACAGTGTCTTTCGTGGTCTAACATTTGATGTGTTTCTGTATGATTCAAAGCATAACACATGGGACACGTTTATGGCATTCTATGGGCACACCCAGTTGGGGAGTGATTAATGAAATGCTTATTTATACCACTTGTTCATAAGTAGATGTAATAAAAATGGATGCAAAACCAACCAGTAGGGCAGGAGATTAATGCTTTTTTTTGTTTGGTTTCTTTTATTGCATGAGTTTGTTTTTCAGGCTTCTATATTTCAGAGTTCTCCTCAAGACAAACCCTCTTCCATAAAGAGACTTTTACTAGAACTGCAGAATAGAAATGGCATAAAGTAATTATGCCATTAGTTTTCATGGAGTTGTGTTTATTTTAGGAGTGCAAAGTGTCCTACTATCAGCATGTGTAAACTATTTTAAAGCAGAACAATCTGTAAAACCAAGCGAAACAAAACAGACAAAACTGGAAGTGTTCTATTAGAAAGAGATATACAAAGTAAGGTGGATTGCAGTTCCACCTAAGTTCTAAACATCTGTTTGTTTTCTCTCTGTGTGATTACAAGTGCCATTTATATACTGTCCTTTTTAAGGAGGGATGATCTTGAGAAATTGCATGATGAAATCGGAAAATTGTCAAATTGTCAAAAATCAAGTGTCAGGATTATGTCTTTATGTCTCATGATTCATAATTTGCTCCTTTATCCCTTCTCTCTGCCTCAGAAGGGATGTATGTACTGTAAAGGGTTAGAAAAATAGTCTCACAAATATTACTATTTGATTTCCTATGAGTTTTTCAATAGTTTCTGCCTGGCTTGTATTCATCCTAAGTATACTTCCTGGGAAAGTTTTAAGATTATCCTTTGAATCCTTTTGAAATAATTGGTGAAAAAGGCAAAAATGTTGTTTACTTTTACCATTAAGAAAGATGGAATTCAGGGGCCTCCCTAGTGGCGCAGTGGTTAAGTGCTGCGCTGTGGAGCTGTAGAGTTCGATGCCCAGACGGGGAGATTCTCACATGGTGTGGCAGACCTCTCCTGCCTTGCCTGCTGCTCCCCTCAGCAGTGTATTTCCATCGATCTGCCTGTTCTGCTCCCCGCTCTGTCTCTGGTGAGCCCTCTCGCCGCTCCACGCCTCTGGCCTGTACCCCAGCTTGTATGCATAAATAAATAAATCTTAAAAAAAAAGAAAGATGGAACTCACTTACCCATCAGACTCCTTTTTATTCAAATCTGGCTATTTGTGAGTAACAACAATATGCTCCATAAAGTATTCCTAGTATCCCTAGAATAAAGCTCATACAGCTTGTTTCTAAATAAAAGTGTACAATGGTATTTTCAAGTCAATTTTTGAGGGGGAATGTATAACATATATAATGCATATAGGATCTTAAATATATCTCTGTTGGATGGTTTATATGTTATGTTGGTAGTGCTATACTACATAAAGGAAAACTTGTACTGAAGGGAATGTGATAATTAGAATAGTATTTTTTTTCAACGACTGGTTTCAATATTCTTGTTTAAAATTTTACCTTATTGAGGTAATTTTTCCTAATTTATATAGCATTAGTTTACAACACTTTATGTGGTTCAAAGGTAAAGGATCATACCTCTTCAGATGTATGTTATAATCAAGGTTAGCTTCAGTATTTTATAGAATAACAATGACTCCTTTCTTTACCTCATAGTATTGTGTTATAATACTATAATTATATCAACTAGTAAGTCAATATTGTTAATAACATTAATATTTATTACCTTATTGTCCCCAAAGTAAGGGTACCAAGGAGGTCATATTAATGTTGAACCTTATATTTTCTGGCTCATTAGCTTACATGGGGATGGGGTCTTAGCTGGGTATCCACCTTCCCTTACCAACTCTTCTGAAGTCCCAAATCTTCAGCCATGATAATGGCTGGGAATTCCCAGCAGAGGGACATTTGTACATGGTGGGAACTAAATAAGCTATTCTTTTGTTCACTCTTCTTAATAAAGAGGTGCTGCCATGAGGACACAGCTCTCTTGTTTCTCTGACAAGTGCTTTATTACCAGTGCCATCTTACTCTCCCATAGTTCCTTCAGGACCCATCTGCACTGGTCCTTCCTCTCAGAAATGGAAAGAGGCTTTCTCCCTCACATTGCTCTTTACTTTCCCACCTGAGTTTTAAAGCAACATGTGTGGTGTTTGCCTTTACGTTTTCTAACATTCTTTACCACTTTAGCTTTTATTTGTGGTCTCTTTTCATCTAAGGCTGAGGCCTTTATCCGAGCTAGCCTCAGAACCATTTTCCATTTTCTGTTCTCCTTTGACTTTTGTTTTTCCCCCCAGGCCCCTTCTTGTTCTTTCAGACAACATACACACAACAGCAACAACATTTCCCTAAAAATTATCATTAACTGATGCAAAGTGTCCTATAGATGGTGAGAGGATTGTGTGTGCTCGACCAACTATTGCAGCTGACTCAGACTAAACAAATAATGATGTAACAAAGGTACACACCAGAGGAGAATTACTGTTTGAATTTTATGATCAGGTCTTTTATAAGTATCATACAGCCTATTCTAGAAAAGCACTTTTAAATATAAGTGTTTAGTAATAGAATATGCATCTCTGAGATGTGGTGAGTTTCTAACAATACACTTTAGTAAACATATAGTCAACCTTAAAGTTTTCCAAAATGTGCTATCTTCATTATTGGGTGGGAAGATTCTTCAGGGACAAATATCATTTATCCATTTTGTATTTTACATAACACTGGCATTTGTAAAGATTTTCATAGGCAGTGAACTATTTTAATCCTTGCAAGTGTCCTATGAAATAAAACAGAAATTATACTTAATAGGAAAAAGGGCTCAAAAATTAGTATTTTTAATTAATTTTGGCTGATAAATAGCACAACTAGAATCTGATCCCAGACCAGTCATGTATCTAAACTTTACATATATACCCAGTACAAGTGTCCAATCAATGTCCACCTTTTGGTTGGCTGGTAAGGACTGTTGCTTCAGTGGGTTAAAGAAGTGAACCTAAATTAGGTTTTTTTTCTTCTGTACTTGCCATAAAGTCCCAAGATGCCTGGCATCACAAAAGAGCAATCAGAAAATTCTCTGGCTTCATTTTCTTTCTTCCCTCCCAGCTGGGCTGAACTATACAAGTTAGTGGCACTAGCTTATGTGTTTCTTTTGGGCAGATGTCTTTCATCTCTGTATTTATTCCTTAAATGACATATCATTGCTCCCTTTAAAAATATATATAATGAATGAATGGATGGGGGGAAGAGGGAGCGATGGTTGGATGGGTTGGTGGATGGATGTGACCAGTCCCCCACCCTCTCACCCCCACCAGTGTCTGACTCCAGAGGTGCTACCCAGTTCTTGAAGACTTACATAGCAGCTGGTATTAATGAAATCTCCTTAACCCTTCAGCAGAGACATTTTGCCATATTGTTTCTTCTAGGTGGCCTCTATGGGCCCATAATTCACCAGTTCTTTTGACTTGCTCTTCTCAAGCCCAGTTTATTGCTAATTCACTATGTCTCAATTGTTCTGGAACTCTGTGTATGCTCCATGACAGGTTACTTAAGCAAGCAAGTCTTCATGGAGAGATTGCAAATTCAGGACTTTAGGACCAGGAGTATAGTTGTTGCATGATTTATGGCTGGAGGTATAAGCTCCTGTGTGTTACTGGTCAATGATGATAAAGTAGATACCTGTGCCTCTATATATTTCCTGTTCCCCCTTCAATACTACTGTTTAGAAGTATTTAATCAGGTATGAAGTACCTGGGATGGGAAAACTTTTTCAGGTTGCCAGTGCACTATGGACTTTTACTCAGATCTTAACTACTAGTTTAGAAAAATGGTATTTCACATTTACCTGCATAATTTTGTCTGCTGTTCTTTTTCAGATGGTTGACTCACAAATTCAGCTCCCTGAGTGAAGTCTGAAATTGTCCTCAGTACACTCAGGACAGGAAGAGACCAAAGAAAGAGACAGAACATTCCAGATTGGTGGGTAGTGGTTTTAATAAGTAAAGGAACTTAAGAGACATGATGAGATCTCTGTATCCTCTTGCCAGAATCTTAAAAGCTTATATAGAGGCCAAAATCGGTTTATACAGTCCAGATAATAGTGAATAACACGTGACCGTCTAAAGACTGTGTCTTTGAAGGACTTCTGTGTGGGAAATGTGTGCTAAACACATTCCCAGGATAGAAGAAGGGATAAGGAGCCCCTGATTACTCAGGTTCAGCTCTTGGTAACTGGTAGTCATTATCCTTTAGGGACTTTCTCCAATAGCCCTTAAGCAGATAAAATATTCTGAGGTAACATGATGACAAGGGCTCTCTGATCCATAGTTTTCCTTTCTATTTCAACTTACCACTGAGACGAATTAAGACTTCAAGGAAGCACGCACCTTTACGATCAACGGATGGTCATCTGTACCTCTTTAACTAGTTAGAACAAGTTTGCTAAATAGCAGCAGCTTCTAAAAACTAAAGAGGTAGTCAACATTTCCTTTTCAAAATTGGGATGGGCAGTGAATATTTTAACTCAATGTCTATGTATGCTTACATGTGTTTACAGCATTACTATACTCTGGATATCAAAGTTCCTATCTAAAGATTCTGGCAGTGGTTCTCAGATTGTGGTCTCTCCACCTGCAGGTACATCAGTATCACCTGAGAACTTGTTAGAAATGCAAATTATGCCTCAGAAACTCTGGGATGGGACCAGTATCTGCATGTTTTGTTGCAGAACTGATTTTGATACACACTAAATTTTAAGAACACTGTTTTTAAGATGACAACAAGATTGAGCCTTTTCCTTTCTGTCTTTTTAATAAGATTTATTTATTTATGCATACAAGAGCTGGGGTGTAGGCCATAGGTGTGGTGGAGGTGGGGGTGGTGAGAGGAGTCACAGATACAGAGTGGGGATCAGAACAGGCAGATCTACTGAAATACACTGCTGAGGGGACCGGTGGGCGAGACAGGAGAGGTCAGCTGTGCCATGTGGGTTAGCTCCCTGCATTTCCTTGGCCAGGGAGTGAACTCAAACTTGTGCTACCGGGGCTTCCAGTAGCTTCATTGTGCTGAGACTTAACCCCTTGCACTACTAGGGAGGCCCTCCTTTCTTTCTTTTTAAAACAGTGATGTGGACAGATTTAAACTATCTCTTTTCTGACTAGCATTGAATTATACTGAAATAATTATTCATAATTTTTTGTTAAGTATATGTTAATATATTAGAAATGCCATTCACCCAATGTATGGGTGCCCTCAAAAATGAGGACTCCCATTCAGGAACTGAAGTGAAACACATGTGCAAACAGTTTTTAGTATTAAAGAGTTATAACAAGGCCTACCTCTGCACGGACAATATCCATCAAAATTACCTCTTAATATTACTTAATTGAGAGAGGAGTAGGAGAAAATGTGGGAGTAAGGTAAAGACATTAGAAACTACATTGAAGATGAGGCATTTAAAGAATACAAATATAAGAAGTTTATGTTTAATCAAGATAAAATGCTTTGTAAAGTACTAAGAGGGGATGGCTATGCATTTAATGACTAGTTTAAAGACAGTGCTTTAAAATTTTGTTTTTAATTGCTTGGAATTTCATCTTTCTTTGACAGTGTTGGGGCAGTATTGGGGTAGCCTGTGCTAAGCACATTAGTTCATGATTGATCAGCTGGCATTTATTGATTGGTTAATATGTGCTCTAAACTGGGTTAAAATAGGAGGATACTGAAAATACTGCCCCTGCTTTTAAAAAAATTTACAATCTAGCTGGAGAGATGGAATAAATGGAAACATTTGGACTGAATAAAACAACTTGCTCAAAAGTGAGGAGGCATGATACATACTGCAGTGCAGGGGAGTACACTCTGGGGAGTGGTCACTCTGAGCATCCAGTGTTGAAGAAAGGAGATTTCAGGGGCAAGTGGACCTCAAAGGATACTCACTATCTATGATGGGTTGTTTGTGGAAATAGCCTCAATTCATCCCCTTCCTGCAACTCTGCCCCTTAGCGATGCAAATTTTTAGCATCATACATTTAGGAGAATTTACTACTCTACTCTTGGAATTTGTGTTGTTTTTCTAATGGTGGCAGTGAGGAGATACCAGTTCTGAAGCTCGGTTTCAAGTGATATGTGCTCCTGGCTACTCTCTTGGAACACCTCTAGCTGTTGTGAACAAGCCCAGGCTGAACCTGTGAAGGAAAAGTGACCACCTTCTTCAAGAGAAAATTTATCTCAGCTGATGCCATAGGAGATGTGGCTACTCAGCCCCAACAGCCATCCCCGAGGCCAGCAGAGAGCAGAACTGCCTCCTACCTCCTCCCCCTGCAGCTGAGCCCAATCCAAATTGCCAACCTACAGAATTCTGGCTAGATGAATAGATATTGTTATAGGCTAACAAATTTTGGAGTGATTGATTATAAAGCAGTAGATAACTGACAGATGTTCTGAAAGGCATAAGGAGAAAGTGTTCTACAGTTGTACCTGCCAAAAGATCAAGAGTCAGAAGTGTGTGAAGACAGGACAAAGAAAAGTAGGAATGGATGGCTGACCACTTTTTTCAGTAAATAGCTAAGAGCACCTGGCTTGAAGGGACCATAGAGTGGAGGCTAGATCTGCACACTGCACTGCCATATGGGTGATCTTTGAAGCACTCCATCAGGGCATGACAAATAGGAATCCTTCTGTGCTGAGCGTTAGGATCCATCCTTCCAAGGTGAACTTTAAGTGTGGGGTGTTTTTTAAGACACCTACATTATGCCAATTAAAAAAAATCTTTTTGGCTTATAATTTTTTCCCCCCCAATATATGTCTAAAGTGCTAGGGGCAACTTGTAGAATCCCGGGATAAAGGATAGTCTGAAGTTGGAGTGCTTTGAAAATGTTAAATTTCACAACGTGAATCACATTGAATAGCAAGTTCAACTCAAGTTTTATTATGCCATCAAAAATGTTTTTCATCATAAAGAGTGTAAGAGGAAATATTTACCCATAAATGCTAACAATGGTATTTTTTCTATTGAATGGTACTTGCTTGCAAAGAATATCCCTGGGAGATAACTGATTCATGCTTTTAAAGTAACTGCTGAAACTTAGGAGGTCAGGAGGGGGTGAGGAAAGGTTTAGGGGGTAGAGTGGGTATGTGGCATTCGGATGGCACAATATTTTACCTACAGTTCCTCATATCTGGGATCTTTTGTTCCGGCAGTCACCAAAATTTTCTTTCAGTTACTAGTCTAACAAAACTGATTAGTTGACAGAGTGCCATAAACTTTGTACAAAATAACCTTATCGAGCAACTATTTCATTCATAGTATGCTCATCTCAGCAGTCCCACACACGCCCTAAAATCACGGTGAACCAGGAATTTCAACAGATGAAAAGGCAGGGGTGATCAAGGTTGAAGTGTGACACAGGAATGGAGTGAACGAGGCGTCATACCTGAAGAGTTCACTATGTGCGCGCGTTTCAAGGAGAGCGAGCGCCATATAAAGTTGCTTTAATTGGCGCCTGTCTCCTGTGAACATGTTGCTCCCTTCTGACTCTCAAGTAACCGGTAGGTTCACCCAAAAGTTTTCAGAAAGGAGGGCCAGCAGCCCGCGTCCGCCCTTCCTTCTCAGCCCCCCCTCTCCCTTCCCCGCGATTGGGCGTCCTGCGTCGGCTAACAGGTTCCCGATCACTGAAGCGTCACCTCTGGCTCCCCAGTAAATCTCCGCAGCCCACTCGGACTGCAGCCTCTTTGCCGCCTGGCTTCCCATTGCAGCAGCCAGGGCGACAGAGGCAGAGGAGGCGCGCAGGCCAGGCAGAGCGAGGACAAACTCGCGGCCGCGCTCGGGAATCAGCATGGGGACAGGCGGCGCGGGGCGAGTTCGCATCGCAGGTAAACAGGCTGGCAGGGCGCAGGGCGCTGCCGCCGCCGCCGCGGCCACCCAGCGATTTCCAGGCACGCAACTCCGCCTCCAGGGCTCTCTCCCTAGCGCTCTCGCCCAGCCGCTCGCTCGCCGCCTCAGCAGCCGCCGCAGCATCACTTCACACAAAGGACTGTTACCCGCTGAGCAGCTCCGCCACCTCCACGTCTTCCTCCGGTGACAGCAGCCCCGACAGCAGGGCTCGGGCGCGGCGGCGGCGGCGCCGCCAAGAGGACCTGTCACTCCCAGCCACCGAGGCGGTGGCAGCGGCTTTTCCCCCCTTTTCTATTTTGCTTGAAATTTCCCCTCATACCTCTTCACCTTTCTGTGGTTCCACCCACCTCTCCCCTCCCTTCCTCCTCCTCCTATAAACAACTCTCCTACACCCCCCCTCAAAGAAATAAATAAGGGGGGGGAGAGGAGTGGTGCCGGGGGAGGAGGAGAGAGGAAAGGGAGGCAGCGTGAGAGCCCGGCAGAGTCCGAACCGACACCCCGGAGCCCGCACGCACCTCACACCATGAGATGGCGACGCGCCCCGCGCCGCCCCGGGAGCGCCGGCCGGCGGGCCCTGCGCCCGGGCCCCGCCGCCCGCCGCCCGCCGCCGCTGCTGCCGCTGCTGCTGCTATGGACCGCGGCCCTGACGCCAGGGGCGGCTGCCGGCGACGAGGCGGCTCCCGCGGGGGCTTCGGTGTGCTACTCGTCCCCGCCCAGCGTGGGCTCGGTGCAGGAGCTGGCTCAGCGCGCCGCGGTGGTGATCGAGGGAAAGGTGCACCCGCCGCGGCGGCAGCAGGGGGCACTCGACAGGAAGGCGGCGGGCGAGGCAGGGGCGTGGGGAGGCGAGCGCGAGCCGCCCGCCGCCAGCCTGGGAGAGCGGGGCCCGCCCGCTCGGGCTCCGCAGCCCGCCGCCCACGGGACCGTGCCCTCTTGGCCCTCGACCCCCGCGCCCAGCGCCGGCGTCCCCGGGGAGCAGGCGCCCTATCTGGTGAAGGTGCACCAGGTGTGGGCGGTGAAAGCCGGGGGCTTGAAGAAGGACTCGCTGCTCACCGTGCGCCTGGGCGCCTGGGGCCACCCCGCGTTCCCCTCCTGCGGGAGGCTCAAGGAGGACAGCAGGTACATCTTCTTCATGGAGCCCGAGGCCAACAGCAGCAGCCGCGCGCCGGCCGCCTTCAGAGCATCTTTCCCTCCTCTCGAGACGGGCCGGAACCTCAAGAAGGAGGTGGGCCGGGTGCTGTGCAAGCGGTGCGGTAAGTTCTCGCCCCCGAGGGCGTGCGCCGGCGGGGCTGGGAGGGCGCGGGCCGGGCGCGGCGGGCCCCGGCCACGGCGACGAGCCCACGCGGTCCGAGGAGTTTCTAGTTCCGGGCTGGTGGACGTCTGCGAGCGTTTCTCTGAGAAGGCGGTGGCGCGCGTTGGGAGTCCACCAGCGGCGCCTTCCTTGAGGCGTGCTCTTGGCTGGGCTCGGCCGTTGCGGAGAGCCCAAGTTTGGTCCTCGGCGGGGGCCGCCTCAAACTTTTTTGGCCTGTGGGGCGTCGTTCGCCAAGTGCAGTGGAAGCGGGCCGGCTGCTGTCTTGCGAGTGCGTGGTTGAACTTGGCTTTGGTTCGAAGTTGCTGCTGGTGGGTCGCCCGGTTGGCCGCTCCTTTGAAGGCGGAAGGGCGAGTGTGCCAGGAGGCCGCACTCCCTGCCCCGGGAGGCGGAGGCGGGCAGGGTCGTGTCTGCAGTCCTGCTCCGGAGGGGACCACGCGCTGAGCTTCCACTATAGATGCGGCAGACTTTTGGGCGAACTTGGTGTCCAGCAGATAGGAGCAGGCTGTACCTTGTGAATATGTGCATGGAGTTGGTCTTTTTCGGTGAAACTGTCTCAGGAATCTTTGTTTTCATCATATTTTTGATTTGGAGGATGTTTTGGCACCTCTGAATCAGAACTGGACCTAATTTCGGCACTTCCCATGTAGGCCCTGAAGAAGAATTTCAGAGGATAAGTTGAGTAATAGCTTCACGGTATTTTTCACCCCCGATTTTACCACAGAAAGGTGGTATTCCCAGGTCTCCTTAATATTATCAGGTCTGAGAGACAAACTGGTAATCTAATTACATTTCTCAGGTAGTATTACATTTATGCCATTTATAAATCAATTTCTAGGCTCTAAATATTTGTATAATTTCCCGATCACCCAATAATCACTAAAACATACTAGAGTTTCTTCTGAAACCATAAGTTAACATGATTACACATCATAAATGCTAGCATGTTTAATAGCTCTCCCCCCCCACCCCGGTCTTTATGTATCCGTCTAATAGATGGTTGGGTTAATTGAGTTTTTACAAAACTCACCAGTGTGCCCTGCTTAGCCTGTCTGCAAAGTGTTTTAGTTTTTTAAAATTTGTATCTGGTGTTGGCCAATGATTGAAATTTCTGTTTGGCATTTGTGCTTATATCCTGCACTTAATTAATACCTAACAATTTGGTTTTAATGACGGGAAAGAATATTGCTCAGCCACCATTTCCTTATTTTAACAGTGCACTTTGTGTGCCAGAGACCTGTTAAAATTGCACCACTCTGTGGACAGAAGCTGTTCTCTGACAGTGGTGCTGAAGAAAGCTGACTGGGGATTCCCCGGTCTGGCTGATACATGTCACATTGTAAAACATGGAAAGTGCTCTTCTGGGAGCTGGCTTACGAGGGAACATAAAAGCTCAACACCATTATACTGCAGCATATATTATTCTGTTAAAGAATCTGAAACAGAACCTATTAAGTCAAACCATTGTCCAGTTTTCACATTTTATTAAATAGAATTCAGAAGGGATTTTGTCTACCCCAAATCATGAATTGTGAATGATTTACTACACAGGGTGGGGAGTTAATATAAAAGGAATTAGAGTTGGCAGTGATGCCTAGGATTTGGAGGTGTGTTACTAAGATCAGGAATCGTGCTAGCTAAGCCTTTTAACTAGAAATAAATATCAGACTTCAGGGGTAAAATTCTTTTAAGTGTCCAGAAGATGTTTGGAAATGGAAAATTTATGTTGTATGGAAGAATACTGTTCTATTTTCATGTATCTAAGTGGAAAAGCTTAATGAAAATCAAAGGAACTACATAGTTTTTAAGTTGTGGTATACTAAGCAAAGCAGGCTTTTAATGCACTGGAGATCTCCCTGAGTCTAACTGAGTAGATTAAGAAATCATAAAGTTATTGCTCTAGGTCTGTGTAATTGTGTGTGTTTGGTGATTCGTGCTTGGTGTAATTTAAAGTAGGATATTGCATGAAACTTTAACTGATTAAGGTTATCTGAGGACTAACTGAAATCTTGCTAAAAGTTTCTCTTACATTTTTATGACTACAGTAATCATTGTAATATTGTAGGATAAAAACAAATAGTATAAGCTATTTTATTTAATGTCAATTTAGTAAATCTATACTTGGTATATTGGGTATAAATGTGTGTGTGTAAAAACTTGTGAATTCATTCAGTTATGTCGTCTCAGTTAACAACGTCATTCAGAACCTACCAGGCAATGGAACACAAACAGTTGGAAAAAATACACAGAGACTAGGGATAGTTTTGTCCTGTTTGAGCTGCTTCTGTATACTTCTGGTTAAAGATTTCAGAGAGAGTGATGGAGCAGGGGCTTCTTATCAGAAGGCATGAATCTGCCCTGGGGTGTGACAGTTGTCTCCTTCCTGAGCCAGGATGCTAGGCTGGAGAGGGAATATAGCAAAGTCATTTTGTGATCTCCTACCCAAGGGAACAGTTTCTAGCTCTCATATGCTTTAGTTGAAGTGTTGTTTCCTACAAGTTGCTTACCAGTGTAGAAACCATACATGCAACAGGGTTTAGGGTTTAGGGTCTAGCTAACAGTCTTCATTGAAATTTCTTTTTCTTTCTCTCCCACTCTGAGATAAACTCCTGAATGGTGTCTGCCTGAAAAGAGGCTCTTCTCTGAAAAATGAACTCTTTGAAATAGAAACTGTTTAGTGTGTTTTAGAAGTCAAGATGGAATCTGATAGCTTGTTTGTTTTATATTTGAAGTTTGTGTAAATGACACTTCCTTCACAGTTATTCAAATTCTTTCCTGTCTTTTGCTTTTTCTCTTGCTCACTGGACAAGCTAAGAGGAAGTATTTATTGGTTATATTCACTAGAATGCAAAATAATTTGCTGTTAAGTATCTATTTTCAAACAAATTATTGTTAGATATGCTTTTAGTTTTCAAAGCATTGTGGTTTATATTAGGCAGAAACTGCTTCCAAAAAAGTGTTAACATTACTGATGGTGAATAACTACTATAATTAGACTAGGCAAGATTTGTGCATCAGTTGTATTCTTACAAGTCAATCTAAAGTTTTAGTCTGTTATGTAATATTGGAATGTATTGATAATGTAAACATGTTCATCAAATACTTGTGATAAATGGCACTTGTTTTTTCTGATAGCCTCATAACTTTAATAAAATTGCTAACATTGTGGTGTAATGAAAAGGAAGAAAAATGCTGCAGGGATTTTCCCACCAGCATTGAAGAAAATTATTATTAATAAAAGCTATATTAAGGAAGTAGCAATAGGGACAGATAGAGCTTGACTGCTTGTATATATACACATGTAAATATAATTTCCCAAGTGATTATGACTGCTTTCTTTAAACTGTAAATCTTACTATCAGAAATCTATCCAGTATTTAAAACACTTCTTTCTATTGAGTAGAGAAGCTGTATATGTATGTATTTATGTTAAAAATGAAACCAAGGTATGTCATTTGGGA
Organism: Scalopus aquaticus; assembly: GCA_004024925.1. NCBI lineage: Eukaryota > Metazoa > Chordata > Mammalia > Eulipotyphla > Talpidae > Scalopus > Scalopus aquaticus. The sequence continues at coordinate 23,386 of PVIJ01000783.1, forward strand.
GAACAACTTGGAATAAAAATATTTTTGAAAGTAAACTGAAATATCTGACTAAGACAATTTTGCAAGCACTAGGGGATATTTCTCATCAGTGGTGGGAGATCTGTGAGTCCTCTGAATCTGGGGAAAATTTTACCATATGTCTTAATGTCTTAGTAAGACCAAGAAGCTTATACAACCCTGAGGGTCAAAACAATGAGTTGTAGCTTCTTAGGCCTGTATATTTATAGCAAATGAGAGCAAAATCCGTGATTGGGTGGGTGATTGCCCTTGTCAAAAGCAATCTATTCATTGTTCAGGAAATCACCTTTACTTAGATCACCATTTTCTTTCTCCTATTTTTTCTTAATTATGAGCACAATATATTTTTAAACCGATTTTTACATTTTACTGACAATTTATGAATTGGCCAGATATCTGAAGATCTTCAGACTCCTATCTACCCTTAGTACTTAGCAATTCTTAAGGTTTTTTTGTTGATTTGTTTTTGGTTTGCTTAAATGATAGTAAAAAATTATCTCTGTTCATAGGTTTTGTTGAATGGTTATTATGGCTAACCTTATATAAATAAATGATAACAGTGAAAACAAAAAGAACATAGTGAAAAACAGTGGATGGAATCATTGACCACTCTTCATTGTCAGTATATATTGAAAAAAAAGGTAAAAATTGGGATGCTTATCATTTATGCAGTTTGTTAACAAAAGCAATAGTGTAACATGCCTTAATCAAATTTTCATAGGAAAGTGAAAATGAATTTTTATATATTCTTATTTTTAAATAACAGAAATAACTGTTGTAGAGTTTTCAATCCATATAAATGTTCTAAATTTGTGCATGTACATATTGCTCTGTATTCTTATGTTATCAGAAAATTAAAGTGGTATTATGAAAGAATGTATGCCCTAGCTATTTCCCCAAATATCAGATGCTTTGTAATACTTGTGTAACAAATCAGTGATACAGCCTGTGAATTTAAAATCTATATCTGAATTATTTGAGAATTTGCAGAATACAGACTTAAGTTTTCTGAGCAGAGAGGTCAAGAGCTTGTGTTTTCACATTGTCTAGTGACACACTTGAGACACCGTTTTGTGAAGGCTCTCCGTCTCCAAGTGATACATGTAGGTTGAAACAGATAAAATAAAAAAGTTGGTTAAGCTGAAAACTAAAAATGTTGACTTTTCTCTCTTGGCATAGATCCAATTGTTAGGAAAAAACTTTCCCCAGTGTAGACTTCTGTCCAGGAATCCTGGGGAGAAATGTGTAAGTGGTAATTTACATTATTTTTTGGTCTTTAAGATTTTTCCCAGTGGAAAAATAGTTTCCTTGGAAACTATTCCCTAATGTTATTTTACCCCATTAACAACTACTGAAATTTATATCTTGTCTTTCAAAATAATAAAAAACCAATAGAAGGCACTTACTTTACCTGTATCTCTGGTGGTACAAGAAAGATGATCTTGCCAGTTCCTAAATCAGGCTTCATAGGTGTCCTTTTGTGTTTGTTTCCCTTGTGAGGACTCTTAGAAGAGAAGGCCTTTAGGTAAATGAGGGGACCCATGAGTGGTTCTTAGTTTGTGAGAGACTAAATATAGGATTGCTGTTCATCATCACATTGACTAGCCTTCTGGACACATTGGAATTCAGCTGTCTGGGTCCACATTGGAGTTCAGAGGTATTAGATCACAAGGCTGTGAGTGCAAAAGATCTTTCTGTTCCTGATAAGTCTTTGTCAGTCCCATGAGAACATGGCTGCTTCTCTACTTCAGGGGCTTCCCACCACCAAAACCTTCAAAAGTTCTGGCTTTGGATATTGCTTCTGTGTGCTGTTAACTATAGGAAAACAGCTCAGAATGGTGCATGGTTGGGAGCTGGTAGCCAGACTTAGGAGGTGATGTCTGGCCAGAAGTACTTAGAGAAGAGTGTTGTTTCTTTACTTTTGTGCTCTGTTACACCAGAATATGTGAGCTGAGCAAGGGGACATGCCTGACAAGGTCATTAGAGCTTCGTAGTGGGTAAGGAGATGGAATAACAGAAATAAAACACTGCTCTGCTAAATTTAGAAAGCCCAAAGCAGTAGAATAACCCTAATTATTTGTCTTTTGTTTTTAAGGCAAAGGAAGCGAAAAAATTGAGGGGCTTATGAAAAATCAGGTGGTTATAATTACCGCTTACTGAATTCATATCTTTTATGCTTCTGCTAGACAAAATAGCTTGATTGTTATGCATGTGTTTACTAATTGTTAAATAATTAAATGAATAAATGAATGAAGCACTCCAGCTCATTGGATAGTAGCAATCACTTTTCTAGGCTAAATTTTTCAAGACGATGACGAAGAGGAAAAAAAAAACAACCTCTTTTGATTCTTTCTCTTTAGGTCTCCAATTTGGTCAGATGGGTGGGAAATAGCATTTGGAGCAGTAACACACCAGAACACCATTTCTTCCTCTTACCCCACAGAAGAAATCCATTCCCAAATCATGCCAACTCATTTTGGGTATGAAATATTAGCATCCAGAAATTCTTTGTTCTTCCTCAATCTCCCCTCACATGTGTTTAACCATCAGCAGTATGAGCTCAATTCTTGTAAATAAAAATGGAAAGCACTGCTTGTATCCCTAAAAGTAATTAAAAAAGAATTTGGATGAGTTATTTTTCACTTTTTTTTCTTTGTTTCTAACATCACTATAAGCTTTTGGTTGGACCGCAGGTGGGATGGCATGTGTCCATTTGGGCTCTGATGAATAAAGAGATCTTTTCTTTCCCTTTTTCTGTCCGCCCTGGAGACACCCCTGGTGATGATTTGTTATCATTGTGGTAGCAGATGCAGGGGAAGCTTTTTCTTCCACCTTAGGGAGCATTTCAGTCACACTTCTGTACTGATGGGGGTAGCTATCCACTGAGGGGGAGAGGGTGGCTGGGTTTGCTTCAAATAGAATTTGTCATTAGACTTGACTCTATGGAGGTGATTCTGGCATTTAGGGCTCTTTGGTGCCTGCCAGGTAGGAGGTGTTTGGTTCAGAGTGGGTGTGTCCTGTCATCAGCACAAAGGGTTAGAGCTTTGAAATTGCCCAGGCTCTCTATACCTGTGCAAGCCAGGACACCTAGGAGATTCTCTTTCCTCCGTTGTCCTCATTCCATCTACTGAGGTTGGTCACATCTTACATACAGAAGCTATAGCAATGTTTCTTTCATTGGAGCAGTACTTTTATGAAAATTCTAGCAATTCTAACATAGTCTGGTGAACAGTTTTTTTTCCTTCGCATTGTGTTATTATAACATTTACCATTTTCACTGTTTTTAAGTCTGTGGTTCAGTGGCTTTAAGTGCATTCAAATTGTAGGGCAACCATCACCACCACCCATCTCCATAACTTTTGCATCTTCCCAAACTGAAACCAATTAAACAGTAGCTCTCCCCTTCCCCCTCCTGTCACCTCACACATCTACTTCTGCTTCCATGGATTTTTCAAGTTACTTCATATAAGTGGAATAATACAGTGTTTGCCTTTTTGTGACTGGCTTATTTCACTTAGCCTTGTCTTATAAGGTTCGTTTGTATTTAGTATGTGTCAGAATTTCTTTTTATGGCTGAATAGTATTCCATTGTATTTATAGTTTATCTGTTCACCCATCAATTTGTGTTGCTTCTACCTTTTGGCTTTCGTGAATAAAGCTTCTCTGATCATGTGTGTACAAGTATCTAGTCATACTGTATTCTATTGTTTTGATAATATCCACCCTAATGTGTGTGAAGATGTAAGAAGCAGTTTTGATGTTGTTTTCTGTTTAAAGTTAGTGCCTGTAATTACTCTGTCATTAGTAGGAAACAGAAGTACTTGAACAACAGAGATGTTCATCTCCTCATCTATTTGACTCTAAATTTACCTAATCTTACCTGAATCTGAAGCCACCAAATAACAGAATTATAACAAATAATGAACGTTTCAAAGAATAAACTTGGCCTTTGGTTACCTTGATAATATTGTATTTCTATTCATGTTGCTATTAATGTAGTCCAGAAAGGCACTTTCTCATACTGGATTTGTATCAAAATCTTGTAATTGATTTTATTTATTCATGAATTTCCTCTTTTTTTCTCATTTCCCTGCCTTTATTCTGTCCACTGTTCTAAATCACCTTGCATTAAACATTGAACTGGGGCGGTGGTCAATCATTCTAGAATATTACTTTTATTAGACCTCATTCCCTGCTCAGAAGCTTTCAATGAATGCACTATAGTTAACTCAGGATCCCAACATTTAATGCCCTGTTTAGTAGAAATTAAGCCTAACCTTTCTCAGTTTTGTTATAGGAATGCTTTTCATCCAGTGTAACTGTTCATGAAAAGACTGTGTACTCTCCTATACCTCCTGTTTTCACATATGCCATTTCCGCTACCTGGATCTGCTTCCTCCCTCATTTCTGCTGATGTAAATACAGTGAGATTTCTTAAATTCCTTCAAGAGATTTCTTAAATCCCACTACTTCCATGACAGTTCTAGTTATGATCCTGCAAGAACTACTCCCTCTAGCCTTTGAACACAATGCCATCTTATTGCCACAGTGTCCTTGCGGGGAGACACTTGAAGTTTCCTCAACTTACAAGTGAAGTGTCCTGGGATCAGAGTTTGGAGAACTTCCCACTTCTAGTGTTGTACCTGTGTGGTTTGGGATAAGTAACTTTATCTCTTCAGGTCTCAGTTTTTTAATAAGCAAAATGAGAAGTAGAACTAAAAAAAGCTTTTCTTAGTCCATTCAAGCTGTTTCTGACCCTAATCTCAGAAATGCCCCAAACATACAAATCACTTCTGTTCCTGCACTGGAGCATCTCTCTTCCTTTACTCTCATGTTGATGTTCTTAGAAGAATAATCATGGGAAAGAATTGTGAGCCTTTTAGACAATCTGAACAAGGGGTAAGAGAGGTAAATGAGAGGGAATTGTTGCAAGAGACCTTCATCTTCCTTTAGATATTTTCACCTCTGTTGCCTTTTGTGTCATGTTGTCACACTGTCTAAAATCCTGTTATTTGTATTCACGAGCATGGTCTTTTCAAGAAGCAAATACCATTGTCTCTGCAGACTTGTCTTTGAAATTATTAAGTATGATTAATAGATTATTCCACAACTGTAAACCTTTAAAACAAAGTTCAGTCATTTTAATAAATGAAGGAGAAAGATTTAGTGTTTTACTATGGATTCTTATTTATTTAAAAAATGTAAATCTGGCACTGTTTTGGATTCTAATAATGAATGTTGTTGCAGAAATGGATGAGGTCAGCATAGCTTGTGGGGGAAGAGCTTGGTTTTCAGTGGAATGGCACCAGTTCTGCTGATGGTGGGGAGAAGATTCTAGGCTTGATGTGGAGTTTGGATTGAGACACCCTCTTTCTCGTTTTATGATTCCTGTGGTTTGGGCAAGAAAATGACATATTTTAGTTCTTTTATGAGTAGACAGGGCAATGCAGAAATAAGTTGTCAGATGAAGAATAATTTGATCTGACTTTTAAATTACTGCATGAACAGACCTTGGCAGTGCCACATGGGCTGTGCAGGGCAGGGCAGGGCAGGGCAGGCCACTCTAGAGCTGCATCCAGTTTTGTTTTTTCCTTCAGTTTAGCCTCCCTGAGCTCCTGGTGAGTTGATGTTCCACAGAAAATCCAATGTTGCTTATAAATTGTGCCTTCTGAATCCATCTCTCTAGCCCAGATCTACCCTGTTGTTTGGCTCTGGATCTAGATAAACAACTACTTATCAGATATTCCCAAATGTCCTACAGATTCTCTATAATAAACACATTAACCATTGTCTCATCATCTTCCCTGACAGTCTTTTTGTATTTCTGTATGCTAATAAATTTGCTATCACTAGTGCCATTGGTAATCACTACTAACATGACCAGTGGCTACCTTGATTGATAACTTATTCTGTGCAAGATAGAAGAGTAGGTGCTGATGAGAACTCGGCTAACCTCTCACCACATGAAATCATCAGTTTTCTTAGTTATCCCAAACCGGATGTCTCTCCTATTGCCCTAAATCTGTTAGGTGACCAGATCTCATTTATTTTACTTCCTTCACATATTTCAGCTGCCACACTTTACCTCATCTTTGTTGTTTCTGTAGTAGTTTCCATTCTCACTGTAACTTTAATAGCTTCCGTTTTTGCACCTGGATTCTCCCCTCCTTAAATCCATCTGTATATTGTCGGTAGAGTGATGTTTTTGAAACAGAAAAAAAAAAAAAAAGCATCCCATAGCCTCGCTTATGTCTCTTTAATTGCCCTTAGGATAAAATCCAGAATCCTTAGGGTGAATGACTTTCACTTTATGACTGAAGATCTTTAAACTTTTGTCCAAGTGCATCTACCTGGTTCCTCTACCTGGAAGGGACCTTAGCCTAGCCCACGATGTTTCTCCATAAGTGCCAGGGCTTGATACATTTGCACTTTCCCGAGAATGGTCTGTATTTTTACCTTTTGCACATTCACTACCTGCGAGTCCAGATGAACTATGTTTTTTAGACCAAGAATGGTTAAATAAAACTCAGTAGTTATAAATTATACTACAGTCTTTAAAAATCTTGTAGAAAAAGTATAATGACTTATAGGTTTGTTCATATTGTATTACTAAGCCAAAAAAGATATAATAATACAATATGTATATGAATGTTTGTGTTATCTGCCTGTCTCTTTATCATGTATTTACTCATCAATCTGAAGAGAAGTAGATGCCCAGAAAACTGTAAAAAATGTTGGAATTAGAATTTTCTTCATTTTGCTTATTTGTATTTCTAAAGTTTCTATAGTGGATATGTATTACCTGTTAATAAGGGAAAGCAAAAGTGCCATTTTTATAGGAAAACTGACAATAACTGGATCATATTTAAGAGACTTGTCTCTTTGGAATATTGTCTTCTTTATAGTAGATGTATTAGTTGGGTGGGCTAACTGCTATAACAAATGGTACCGCAGATAAGTAATGGGTCACATGCAATAGTTTATTTCTGCCCAATGAGTAGCTAGAACACAAGATGTTATAGTCTTTAATTTACTCTGAGAGAGATCTGTGTTAACACATGAGACAGAGCTGAACCTCACTTCAGACCAAAGTACTTGAAGCAGCCAGCGTTCCCATTTGTGATGGTCACTTAATTTGTAATGGCATAGCTGTCCTCTAAAAAAAGTTGACAAATTTGCCTTCTGCTATCTCATTGCAGTGGGAAAAACCCAATAGGTATAGATAGAGCAGATCTCAGCAGTCATCTATGCATGTTGTGGAATAACAGCAACCAACTACAAGCTCTTCCTTTTGCCCACCTTATCATTTCATGAGTTAGTTTTGCAATAAATCTTTCAAGTGAAATACTCACTATGTCTGGTTTTATTTGATATTATTGAAAATGCAGAGGGTCAGGCCATATTCATTCTGTCTTTCACTGACATGCTAGGATGCCTTTTAAAGCTCTATATTTAACAAATCATTTTGATATAGGGGCGACAGAGAAATACTCTCAGGTTTTATCACTGTTGACTTAATTGGGTTTCATGATGTATATTTCTTCTTAGTAGGATAAATTAAAAATGGCTGATAAAGCTGCCTGTAAAAGCAAAGTTGTTAGGTTAAACCTGCCCAGTGCATTAAATGTATTGATGAGTAATCTTTCACCATTTCAATCACTTTTATTAACTTTTAGTAGTTTTATTTCCAATAACTTGCTAAATGTCATTATATACCCAGTAATATTTCTCTTTAAAGTATTATTGAAAATTCCATGAAAATGAGTAAGGTGTCAATACGGTCCACCTACTTCCTGATAGCAAGAATTGTTGGTGATTTTATGATTAACTGGGTTTGTACTTCCTTTGTGCTATCAAGGAGGAAAGGGAACCTATTTGTTATTGGTGAATAGAGACAATGAATGGTTTTGAAATTGTGTAAAGTTGTTAGTCTTTTGCACATACATATCATGCATGTTATTGTTATGCCTTCTTTAAAATATTGCTGATAAATATTGAGAAGATAAAGAGGACACTTAAGAATTATGTGTATAATTTAAAAAATGATGATACTTTTGTCATAGTATTTGGCTTTATAAGTTTCTTAAGTTCCAAGGGACTAGAGACTAGCCTAAGGCATTGTCAACATTGCAGGTCAGTCAGACTCACGCAAGTTCATTAATTAAAGTGGGTTAGAAACTTGTCCTTAATTTACCCCTTATCTTTTTGAATTAGTTTGCATAGCCCCAATGCTATTAAACAGTCCCAAATGATATTTAATTCCTCTAAGGTTTAAACACTTTTATCCTGTGGGAGGAATTGTAGGGGACATTTTGAGGATGTTACTTTAATAAATTATAAGAATCATGATAAGCAAATCATGATAAACAAATGTAGTTAACTAATAGAAAAATATAAGAAGGGAGTGCACTTTATTAATTTACCTATTCAGTAAATACTTATTAAAAATCTATTATTAGCTAGTCTCTACTTATTTTTGCAGTCGTAATAATGAAAAAAATTAGTCTTGACCCCTTTAAAGCTAAAAGGGTAGAAAGAACGGTTACACAAAGATTGTATGATAGATATGTTTCCTATTATGCTAAGCTTTATAAGGGAAAAGTACAAGGTAGTATGGGAACGTGCCACAAAATAACCTCTCTTGGTTTGAAGGATGCAAGATGTCCTTGAGAAAGATATATTTCCATTTTTTATGTTTTCACTGAAGTAACATTGGTTTATAGTACTATATATAATTCAGAGATACAGGTTCATACCTCTTCAGGCATCACCAAGGTATCCCATAGTCCTCTACCGTGGTCCATTGAGCCCCTCCCTCTTTGCTACCCGACCCATCCTTTCTCCATCCTCTGATAGTCTTAGTTCTACAGTCAGATTTCTAGGAGATGTTTTGGTTTAGTTTTGTTCCTTTCTTTTGTTTCTCTATATCTCATGTATCAGTGAAATCATCAGTTATTGGTCTTTCTCCTGCTGACTTATTTCATTTAGCATAATCTCCTCCATTTCTGTCCATGTTGTCACAAATGGCGTGAAAGTAAAAGAGACATTTCTACTAGGGGAGGTTGGAGAAAGTGACATTTCCATTCCTGAGGCAGGGATGAGGAACAGCGGAGAGGAGCATCAATGTGAAGGAAGCAAAAACAGCCTCAGCGGTAAGGAAAAAAATTAGACTTTTCTGGAATTTTTAGGATTCTGACTTATGTCCTGAAAACATGGGGCAGCCCTTCAAGGTTTCCTAAGCACAGTAGTAATATAGTTTCCATTTTGAAAAGATTCACAACTAGATACTGAGTGGAGTGAATGAAAAGGGACTGATAGTGAATGTAGGGAATTCTGATAAAGTTACAAGTGAGATTAAGATTGGGTTTGCACGTAAGTGGAAATAGTGGAGATGTGGAGAGGCAAAAGGATTTGAGATTATTTTGGAGGCATCTTTTAGTCTTAGTTGTGAAGAGGGGATACTTTTAAAGGGGAATGTGGAAGAAGGCACCCAGGTTTCTGGCATAAGCAATTATGTGTTTGGTAGGGAATGAGAAGGAAAATATTGTAGGAGTGTATGTTTAGTGCTTTTTTGATATATCTGAATGGAAATGTCAATTAAGTACTTGAGTGGAGGGGGTTTAGACAAAAAGTCTGGAAATATGAATGTGGGAGTTTGGAAAAAAGATGTAATTATTTCTATCTCCCTGGAGTAGGTGCATTTATTTAGGGAAAGAGAAGAGCAAGAGGAACAGTGAGTAGAGAATAAAGCATTAGGAACAGCTAGAGACATGAAAGGAAGTCCAAGAAAGGATTCAGGATGGGAAAAAAGTGAGTTCCTAGGAAACCATTTTGGAAAGGGGAGCCCAAAACAGCATTTTCTGAGTGCTGACTAGTGCCGATGCTTTATGTTTAAAAAAGCATACAGTTGGTAGTAATACTGAAGTCTCATAATGCCTTATTTGGCCAAGTGCCAGGGGTGCAGCCCAGACAGGGCTGGGTCCGACATTAAGTAACAAGAAGCAATTTTAAGAACTCTGAACTTTTTTTCTGCATGGGTTGGGAAGAATTACCATACTCCAGAGACAAAATGGTTAGTCTTCATAAAGATAATGATATAATAAAAAATCAAATGGATTAAGTTATATATTGTGATACTGAAGTGTTGTTGCTGAAGGTTACCCTTTTGTAAGTGTTTTTCTCCTTAGCTAAGAATCTTCCCTATTTACCGCATTAGCCATTTTAGTGCCAAATTATAGTTCAAATTTCTCTTGGTGTGCTGACTTGAGAACTAATGACTTTCTCTTTAATTGGTACCAGGTCCTAAGGGAATTTAGTGCATTGGCACATAAATACTTATGAAGTGACGTCTATCAATCTAATTTTAAAAAATTGAGTGAAAAGGTCTTTGGACTGCGTTGTTTGGCTGCCACAGAACTACCTTTATCGGAGACCATGACTGAGCATTTTAATGAGCAGCAGTCAAGAAATGCAAAGTTATTATTCTGACAGTAGCTGAATGCATTTTTTTCCTGCCCTTCTATATTCAGTCTTTTTATTGTCTTCTAAGTTGCTGAATTGATGCATTCAAAGCTGTATTTGCATAGGGAGTTTGAACCATCACGGGAAGAATGATTTTGAATTTCCTGTTTTCATTTGTTCACTTTTTGTGCAAAATAATAGTGTTTTAGTACGAGGATTTTTTTACATTTGGTTTTCCAAATTTTAATGCAGTATAAATAAACTAGGAGCCATTTTTTTTTTATGAAAAGCACACATACTCAATCAAGGGAAATGAGAAAAGGATGAAAAGGATATCTCCAAAAAAATGTGTGGGAAGGAATGCTCTGAAACCTCTGATCTTAGCATCAGGCTTCCCTGTTCAGTTCTTTCTGGAGAACCGTAGACAGGTTTTTTTGGACCAAATGTTCTGATATTCAGAATATCAGTGGTTTGCAGAAATAGTTTGTACATTAGAATATGCAAATCCTGGACTAAACTCCTGGGATAATAATTCATTTGGTCTAAAGTTGGTCCTAGGAATTTGCATTTTTGGAACTGTCTACAGATAATTTTGGTATGTCCTTAGGTTTGGGAACCCTTGGACTCTGCAGTCATTAATTTTTTTTTTTTTGTAATTATCAGTTTGAAGAATCACTGGAAAATCAGAAGATGGGCAAGAAAAGAGAGAATTAGAATTTACTGAGTTTCTATTATGTGTTGAACATTTTTACATATTTTATCTCTTTTAGTCCTTAACACCATCTTGCAAGATATATCATTTTATTCCAAATTTAACCCGAAATTCAAAGAGGTTTACAGAACTTTTAAAGGTCACACAGCTGCTGAGAGGCAGTATCTTGATTTACATTCAGGTCATTGGATCTGCTCTGTTAGAACCCTGGGGAGGTTTGGAGCAGTTCAGCCTGATTGAATGCTATCTCACCCTCCCCTGAGTGTCTTGCCCCCTTTGTCATAGTGGTCACCCATTGCTAACAGTAAACTTTTTTTTTACCTTCAGAAGCTGTACATCTGAGTGACTGGGTAGGAAGGACTGGGTGTGAGAGTATCGAATTCAGATTCACTATATTTTTGAAAGTCTGCAATGAATGCACCAGATTATTGTGCCCGGAGTTGACATCCAGTCTCTAATAAAAGGCTCTTTCCTAGCCAGTTCATTGTCTGAGTGAAGAAACACCACACATGGACATTTGAGAATAATGATTTTTTTGTTTGTTTGTTTTTTAGGGCCGAGTGAGTGTAGGCTGAGATATATGCGATAGCACCTGTGTCGTAGTAAATGCTTTATTGATGTTCATTGGGAGAGCTAAGAAGGGTAGCACCCATGGAGCCTGACTCAAGGCAGCAAGGACACAGTGTAGTTGGGGACATGAAAGGAAGTATCAACAGAGGCAGAAATAAAGTTGGACATCATCTGCTTGAGTGCTGTGCTTTCCATTCCTTTCCAAATTCTTATTCTTCTAATCTGTGGAGCCAAAGGTCCTTCAACAAAGTGCTACTCCAAATATGGTGTGTGTAGCAGTTGTATTGTATCACCCCATGCTCATTAGGACTGCAAATCTTGGGTCCTCTCCAAACCTACTGCTCTCCAGGTATTTTTGCTGCACTGAGAAGTTTCAGCAACACTGCTGCAACAGATTACCACCCTCAGTGTGACCTGTATCTAGGAAATTGCTTGGTCAGAGAGAAGCATTTGCCCAGGCCCACCCATGCTGGTTATACAGTGAGGTTTTTTTGTCTGCAAAACTCTGTATCTGGTGGTGGTGGTAGCAGTGGAGACAGTAGCAACAGAAGGTGAAAGAAACAGAGGGGCAGAACGAGGGAGAGAGAGAGAGAGAGAGAGAGAGAGAGAGAGAGAGAGAGAGAGAGAGAGAGAGAGAGAGAGAGGTAACCTTTCCTAGAGAAGTTAGATGATAGCATACCCTTTCCAAATGGACTTGGGCATGGCACCAAGAGTGAGCAATAATGGAGCACCAGTTAAATACAATGTCAAAAGAGCAGCAGGGTACCACATGAGCTGATGAGATGGTGGGAAGGGGGTGAGAGAATGTTGTCTAAAGCTTCGACAGGCGAGAGGAGACCCCTTTCTCTGAACCTCACACTGAGCTCTGAGCCTAAGCAGCAGCAGATTGGGACAGGTGCCCTTTCCCCAATTACAGGGTGGGGGGGCATAATTGAAATGGCCCCATTCCCAGAATGACTCTGTGGGAACCTTCCAGCACATACAGAGTAGAGAGCAATCTGCCAGCTTCCACTCACCTACCTGGAGTGCGGGATGATTGCTCAAACATGTTGAGCTCTGGTCATTGGAAAGATTTCCAAATCTTAAAAGATTTTCTCTTAAGTTCATGTCTCTGTCCTCATTTACAATTGTTTTTACGCTTCTTATACTAACATTTAATAGTGACACCCATTAAAACTTGCTGTGCACTCTTGTGGAGCCAGGTCCAGAGCAGAATTCTTGTCTTTAGACTGTCTCAAGGGAACTGAACAAGATGAAAACCAACTTTTTTGAAGCTACAAAAAGTGGACCACGTGCTGCTTTCTCTGTCAGTATGCATGCTCTGTGCTAAGCTCTTCCTATTTATCTCACTAAATTCTGATAATAACCCAGATGCTGTCATTTTTATGCCCATTTAATAGATGAAACTGTTTTAGGGTAACTATGGTATTTGTACAAGGCAAACTTGCAATTATGTGGTGAATTGGGATTCAGAACAAAGTCAGACTTGTTAGAAAGTCTCATCTACCAAATGCAGGCTTCTCTACCTGACTTTTAGGGAAAAAAAAAAAAAGGAATACAACATGTGTGACAACCACGATAATGGAAATAAAATAAGCAACAGTACTTACTTTTTGTCCGCCTTAATTTATCAAGTACTTATTGATCACTTATGTTCCTAGCATACTGTGATATTTGTTCTGTAGGTTATGGGGAAGTATAAGGAATTTTTAATTCAGTCAAGGAGGAAATACATGTACTTGGTTTCCACAGTGGGGATATCACATGTCCTAAGTGTTTAGATCTGTACGCTTCTTCCATGAAGGAGAAGGTTCCTTTGAGGGTGCCCACCAAAAAAAAAAAAAAAAAGACTCTAGGGAGGATAGTAATTTGAGATGGCACTTTTTAGGTAGATAGGATTGTGTTTTAACTGGTGTGTGCAGAGTGTGTTAAAAACTTGTGTGCAGAAGCATGTCTATTTTTGTCTTGAGTTGGTAAGACAGGGAGTGTCTTAACAATAGACACTTGCTCTTTGGATAACTTATATACTAACCAACACTGGCCCACCTGCCACCAGAGAAAATAATGTTCTCACAAAAGAACAATATGCAGTCATTCCAATGGCTCAAAAACACATTCATCCGTGCCTCCCTGGTGGCACAGCAGTTAAACTCTGTGCTGTGGCGCTGTTGGCAGCAGCCACGAGAGTTCGATGCCTGGCCAGGGAGATTCCCACATGGCGCGGCAGACCTCTCCTGCCTCAACCACTGCTCCCCTCAGCAGTGTATTTCCATTGATCTGCCTGTTCTGCTCCCCACTCTGTCTCTGGTGAACCCTCTCTGCGCCCCACGCCTCTAGCCTGTACCTCAGCTTATATGCATAATTAAATAAATCTTAAAAAAAAAGTACATTCACAGTTTTCCCTGGAGGAATGTAATTTCTGCTTTAGTGGGAGAAAATAGAGTAACACCCTGGCTTAATTTCTGTATCAGAAAACATGACTTTATTTTAATCTTGAAGTTGGGACTCTGTTGTAACATAGTCATTTTCTATGATATTTTTTGGCCATCATTTATTCGTTTAAGTTCATGTATCTGTCCTCATTTACAGTTGTTTTTACATTTTTTATTACTAACATTTAATAGTGACTACTGTAATACCTAAGTATACTGTAATACCTAATTTAAAACTACTGTAATACCTAAGTATATCATAAATATATCTGACGTCTTATTGCTTCTGGATTATATACTGGAAAATAATTACAATTCTTGTTCTTGTTGTAACACTATTATTATGATGACTTAGCATTTTCTCAATTTATATAATTTGCTTCTTTTCATCATTTATATGTTTCTTTACTTGCTGGACATGGTATTTTAATAGTTATGTTTAAAAGGAAGAAACTTGGGGCCTCCCTAGTGGCGAAGTGGGTTAAGGGCTGCGCTGTGGAGCTGTCCGCAGTGGCGACATGAGTTCGACACTGGGCCAGGGAGATTCCCACAGAGCGCAGCGGACCTCTCCTGCCTCACCTGCTGCTCCTCTCAGCAGTGTATTTCCATCTATCTGCCTGGTCTGCTCCCGGCTCTGTCTCTGGTGAGCCCTCTCGCCACCCCACCCCAAGCTGGACCCCAGCTTGTATGTATAAATAAATCTTTAAAAAAAAAATAAAAGGAATAAACTCTCAGACCTTTTGATTTGAGAAATCCTTTCACAATACCATATTAATATATTTAGCTCTTACACATTTCTTAGCAAATCAAAGCCATGCCCAGAAGTCTGACTGATTTTTATCTATCTTAATGAAAGTAATTATGGTTCCTCAGCTTACCAGTATCTGGTCCTGGCCTTCAGTGGATTAGTTTCCTCCAGAATCTTGAAAGATATAAGCAATGGTGCATTAATTTCTCAATTTTTAAACTTATGTTTCAGTAGGTACTGCCTAAGGTAGTTCTTGTCTTGTATAGTTGGCAATATTTTAGGGAAATACGGGTCTTTGATTTTTCAAAACCTGAATTTGAAGTCTGTCATTCTCTTCAAATGCATCTGCAACATTTTGTGTATATGTAGGGATGAAGCAAATGTTTCTCCAATCAGCAAACAGCCAGCATGTTCACTGCATCATTAATTACCACTCATAGTTTTATACAGTGATTAATTAAACGATATGATATGACCTTTTAAAAGCAATGCTTTGTTGTTGTCCACAATTTTAAGTCAACATCAAAAATTTTAAGTGTTAATGAAAAAGTCTCAGCATAGCACTGCTTATGATCTCTGTTTTGATAGTCATTTCTTCAATAAATATGCTTTGAGAACTTACATTAGCCAAATACCGTGCTACCAATACAATGCCCTTATCATATACATTCTATACATTCTATTTTATACTCCATTTACAATCTATTTTTCCTGAAATAATTTCTAATTAAAAGAAACAAGGGTATCTGATGATTTAGCCTGAGTTCTAGTCTTTGTCTGTTTTTGACTAAACAAAGGGCTTTAGGGAGAAGAAAAACAAGCAAATAACTTTCTAGAGTAAGTGACTCTCCATTAATAAGCCATGGGCTGGCTCTTACATGATTAATGAAGCCGTAAAATTAAGTTTTGTACTTGGTATTGGGGGCAGGTAATCTGTGAGTGTAGGGGTGGTTTCTAAATTTTCACAAGATCAGTAGCTGTAAGTGGCACTTAAGCATTTTTCCCCATCATTTTACATCAAAAAGAGACATGCAGGTTGATACTGTGCAGCTAACTGAAAGTGAGTGGTACAAAAAAACACAAATAGCATCTGTCTTCATGAAAGAAGGGCTCTGGAAAATGAAATGATAAGAGAAATATATAATGAACTTAGCCTGTGGGGCTTCTAGCATTTTTTTTCAAGTTTTATTGATTTGCTACTATTTCACATAAAAATGTAATTTTGGGAGTACAACTTCACACTTCCGCATGTTGAGATGATGTTAAAAAATAGGCGATTAGGAGGAAAAAATAACAACAACAATAAAAACAACAAAACTAGCAGGCAACCATGAAAGATATTCTGCAGGGAGAGTGAGGAAAGGGGATCAAAAAGGGGGAGAGAAGAGCACAAGGGACTATGGTGATGGTTCACGGGTGAATTGGTGGTGGGAATTTAATGGGGAATACACAATAATGTAAAAGATATAAATAAAAATATATAAAAAATTGAGGAGGGAAAGCAAAGAGAACAGGTTGGCTTTATTCAGAAGGCAAAGTCTGATTAGGAGAATTTTTTTTCCCTATGAAATAATTAGTAAGATTCTCTACTTGATAGAACAGAAATGCTTTAGTCTTTTACAATGTGGTAGACATTTGTCACTTTTAACTGTCTAGCACCTAACTTGTCCCTAATCAATCTCTTTCCTGATAGTCCCTTCCTTCTCCCCTCCCTCCCTCCTTCCTTTTTCAACAGGGAGAAGCAGACCCCAGTAACTTCCCTAGGTCAAGATTTCACACTACTGGAAATTTCCCTAAAAGGAAGAAAAAGTTACTTAAAGTTACAATTCTTACTTAAAGAATTGTACTTTCCACTCCAAATTTTTTTTTTGTTTCTTTTAAAACACTGATTTAAATGAATGGTGAAGGACTTGAATACAGCATTGACTTGAGGTAGCATTAGGTATCCTTGCACTGGGTGGAGAAAAGTTAGAAAGGTGAGAGACAGAAGGTATAATTGATAGGGAAATGTTGCTAGGTAGTTGGGGAGTTATTGAGAGCCAGATGAAGGGATTGTTCTACCAATTCATTAACTTAACTTCTTGCAGTAGGTCTCATTATCTGGTTCTGTAACTTTTTCCCTTTAACCGCTAAAAGAATAGTTAGTATATCACACTTTAATTCAAATTAACATTACAATGAGAAAATTAAAAAAAAATTTTTTTACTAGATTCTTTGTACCAAATGGATAGACCACAAAGGAACATAGAACCATGTAGAAAGAGGGATGGTAGTTGATCTGAAAAATCAGACATGGCATTTGCTTCCTTTTCTTTTTTTGGAGAAGAAAAAAGAACAAGCTACAAACAACTGGCCACACTCAATTTATCATGGACTAATCAAGATCCCAGACACTGTGCTTGGAACTGTGATGGATAAAAAGATACAGAAATCCTGATCCAATGACCGTTTTACAGTCTAATTGTGAAAGTGTCTGGGTCTTGGAAAATAACTATACTACAAGGTTATTTTTAGCAAAATATGAAAGGAGAAATCATGGACAAATGTTATAAGTATTCCAAAGAGGTAGAGCTCATTTTCATGTGGAATGGTCAGAATAACCTTTTTGAAGGTGGTTAGGTTGTCAGGTGGGTGGTACCCTAGAAAAACCAGATCTAGACAGCAGTTAAAGCACTGAAATTATATTTTATTCAGGGCAGTTGCAAGAGGGGAAAAAGAGATCAGGCTCAGTTCTGAATACAGCATGGGCAAGTGGGAATTTATAGCTAGGGAGTAGGGGTGGGTGGTAAGTCTGGAGAAAATTCCTAAGAGGAATCATAAAGGGTGAGGCGTGTTCTGCTAATCGAACCTACCAAGATTCTTACTGAAGACAGGCCAGGGTGATCAGATATCACCTGGGCATGGTGAAGGAGGAGGATCTTGGTCAGATTCTGATTAAACTGACTTAGCAGGTTTTGCCCCATTTTATAAATTAATGCACAGATGGGTGTCAGAGAGGGTTTAAGGAGCCTCACTAAATTTTGATCAAAGAATTTTTGCCAGTGGGGTAGAGAGGGAGGAACAGACTTGAGTGGTTGGAACTGAATTGTGGGTACTTACATATATGCAATGTAAAGTGTACCTAGTATACATTATAAATCTTATAACAATTCTGGAAGAGAACTCTATTACTCTCTCATTTTCTAGTAAGGAAATGTAGGCTCAGAAAGTATAAATTTGTGACTTATTAACAGTAAAAGCCAGAGTTGGGTTTTAAATCTATGGCCTCTTCCAACACCATTTTGCCTTTATGACATTCTATACAAAGACATTATCTGGGAGCAAGAAGGTAAAAATTTTGCACCAAGATAGAAATCAAATCATTTTGGTGAGGGTGTAGAGTCATTTAGGGAAAATTAGTTTGGAAAGGTGGGCTGGGCCTGGTTTTGGGAGGCAGGAGCAGAGATAGATCTTACCTGAAGTGGGAGCCACTAAAGAAGTTCCAGGTGGTGGGGTGGGTCAGACAAACTGTTATTGATATCTCTCCAAGAGGAGAGCTATGAAAGAAATGACTTTGGAGAGATGGTGTCAGGGTAAAATCAACACATGACAAAAGCTTTATTTAACTGGTAGTTTATTTAACCAGTAGCAGTTTCAACATGATTATTTTTAGTCTAGACCTGCGCCTGAAAATCAATTATTAACATAGTCAGCCTTTAATAAAACATTATTTTAAATTATCAGTCAACATAGAAAAGCATAGGCTTCCTTTACAAAAACAACTTTTTAGTTCTCATGGTTTTCTTTTGTTCATCCTGGATGCATTCACAAAATGGTGTGATATGACCCAGAGCTCCCATCTGTTTAACTTTGCTAATTTGCTTTATTTTCAAATAAGTTTCCTTTGCTGCAGAAGCAGCAGCAGAGCATGAATACTGCTCAAAGGGATTTCAGTTACACCTCCAGGGCCACCTCAGGACCCCCTTCACTCCCCATTATTTTCCTGTCTTCTTTTTGCCATTTAAGAACACAATCAGGTTGTTTGCAATTGAAATATAGTTTTTAAATGTGCCTCCTACTGTGTTTTTATAGAAAGAGAGCCACTTCTCTTGGAAAATAAAACAACACTGATTGAACCAAGAGCCCTTGGAAAGGCCTTTAATTACTGCATTAATTGCAAACTTCAGGACAAATGGGAGCCCAATAGTAGCAAACTATTGGCAAATTCCTGGGTTATTTTAAAGAAAACATTAAAGCCTTTTGGTGGATGTAAGAGGTTGGGATTGAGATTGGGCCATTTGGAGACCCTTTACCCTCCTTCAGGCTATGGACTTTACATTTAAAAAAATTCTTTCCCTGTCCTACTTGTTTCCTGAGATATCACATGATTTGTTGCTCCCAGGCTTCACCACTTTCTACAATACCTTGTTGTGGATTAGAGGAAAGCAAGGAGGTAGTCTGAATTTTGTAGAACACAACTCTGAAATATAGATGACTTGGGAAAAAGGTAACACTTCTTTAATTTGGTAATTCTTTGAAATACTCTTTATTCTCAAGGAATAAAAAAGAAAGAAAAGCAAGTAATTTTCTTCTGTGATAGAACTAGTGAAGTGTTAACTTAATCCAGTTTCTTTGGTGGTTGGTTTTTGGTAAATTACCACAGTGTGAGTACAGGTTTGGGAACTACTGAAAGATTCCCTCAGTTTTTGTGAAACTTCACTTGCGTGTGTGTGTGTGTGTGTGTGTGTGTGTGTGTGTGTGTGTGTGGTGGTTTTTTTTTTTTTCAGAGATGATAATTAAATACTGAGGTGACTAGATGGGATTGAATTCCATATCTCAGTGATTCAGAATTCATTCCTGCTAACCTGCTTTTGATGGGAATTACCAGGTATGTCATTTCTGGTAGGAATAGAAATAGGTTTTAGATTCTAAAAATGAACTAGTAGGCATGTTTTTTTTAAAAAAATAATATTGTAGCTCTTCTGTATCAAACAGTGCTCTAAAACTTTAAACATATTAACTCATTGAATCTTCACAGCAACCTTATAACATTTGGAGCTGTCATTAACTCTTTATGGCAGATAAGGAAACCAAACCTTAAAGCATCCTTGGTGGAGAGAGCTTACAGGTTGAGTCCAGTGTCTAAAGAACCTGACCTAGTACTTGAAAAGATATCTCATTTAATATCACCTTGACTGCTTATTGACAGTCGGTGATTGTTAATCTGTTTTCCAAAAGACTAACAAACATATTTATTGAATAGAGTTTTGGGAATAAGATTAGGCATTACAACTTGAGAAAAAAACCCCATACCTAAATTTGAGGAGCTGCTAATCCACTATGGAAGACAGATAAGCTAAGAGGTTACTAGAGAGTGAAGCGCCCAACTCACATTTGGGAATGTTCATACATCACTTCATTATTTTAATAAAGTGTAGTGTTAGATATGCTATTGTTTTGGAGAGGTGTTGGATTCAGAGAACAAGGCCCTTGGATTACCTCTGAGAAAAGTTTCACCAGATTTCCCTTTTTAGTGGCGTTTGGTGAGTTTATCCAGGAGTTGAAGATGTTTGCACAGACACAGGCAGGCAAAGGTTACATTTTAAAAGGACAAGTTTATTAAAAAAAGCAGAAAGAAAAAGAGAGGCACCTGCACAGTTATAGGCAGGCAGGAGAGCTGCATCTTGCCAGTGCAAAAATTCTTGCTGATAATAGTATTGTTCTCTTTCGGAGGGTTTTATTCCTTTGTGAAATTGTTATTTATTGTTAAATTAGTCACTTCTAGGTTCTGTGACTAGGTTGACTTGTAAGCGATACCGGGAAAATGAGGCCTATTTAAATTTAGACAAAGGCAGTGCCTTAGTTGCTACCGGTTACTATCTTGGTTCTGCACCCACGCGCACATTTATAAAACTAGTCAGGTTTAGGGAAAAACATTGGGATTTATTTAACAAACAGGGAAAGGCAAAACATTACTAAAATTAACAGAGGTAAAACAAAAGTTACTAAAGTTAACATATGGCCATTTACCTTACTTAAAATAATGTCCAGTTCCTTAAGTTCCAAAAAGGTAGTAAAGATGGCGTGTTTACTTAAAATAATGTCCAGTCCTTTAAGCCCCAGAAAAGTAATAAAGATGACGTGTTCCCGCCACTGCTGAAATAGAACTTGTCTTCCAGACAATAGGCCACGATTTCAACTCGGTGTCTTCTTTCTTATGTTGATGAAAGTTTCCCGCCACTGTTGTTGTGGGCTCCAATTTCGTAATGGCGTTTTCTTTCTGTACCGATCAGACTGCAGGCCAGGTTCCAGCTTGCGAGGACCACACAGGACGCAACTAAAGATGCTTTTAAAACCACCTTAATGGTCCAGCACATCATTAGACCAACAAGACTGTAAACAGCAGCTACAGTGGCCAGACGGCCCATCAGACTGCGCTCACACATTTTAGAAGGCACTCGCTTTGCACATCTGCCTTCTCTCTTTGGCTACTTACAAAGCCTTCAAGGTCTCTGGCCCTAAATCTTCATTCCCACATCATGGCGGGCTACCGGCTCTCCTCATAACAAAGGTTCCTTTAAATTTCACATAATAGCGTCTGTGTATTTCTTTTCCTTTAGCTCCTTTTTAAAATCTCCTAGGTCCCGCCTTCCTGTCCCAGGTAAGCAAAATTCCGCAAATTCTTGGGAGGCCCACCTGGCCAGGCTTCAGATCACCTGGCTGCAATTCACCTTTAACAGTAAACCCTTGTAGGGGGCGCCAGTTCACCGGACTTTGACTCAGCCCGCTTACCTAAGGACTGGGGATTCTCTACAGTGGCCCTCCATCTCTATATCCCCACCTCTGGCCTGTGACTCAGGATACTCTCTATAGCACTCTGATACTTGCTGTATCAGTTGGGGCCTAAGGATTTCTCATTTCTATAGCTGTTTTAACAACTATGTTAATCACTTCTACCTGACCTCTAGCTTCTGGTCTTGTGACACCTCCATCCTAAATTTTTTACACATAGCCTTCATCAATATATGCTGTAGGGGCAAAAAAATAATTTTTATTCTAGTCTTCTAGGTTCTTAACTGAGATGTCCACCGCTGTAATAAAAGAAAGATTAGCAGGAGAAAAAACAAGCAGAAGTTTAATTACATGTATATTTCCTGTGTATGTGGGAGATACACAAGGCGAACTGAAAAATTCCCTCAAATGGCCCAAGCAATCAAGTTAAGTACAGTCTCAACTAATGACAAATGAAATCGTTGGTGGGGGGTTATTTTGGGGTGGAGGGTAGGACAGCACATAGTAAGAAGGTATGCAGAGATAAGTCAGTGCCTCCTCTGTTTGATAAGGGTTCTAGAGAGGTAGTCATCCTCCTCTTTCTGGGACTGAGGAAAGAGATCTCCATGTGTAAGACATCTCATTTACATTTGATCTTACACATGGAGATCTCTCTTACAAATGTAAATGTAACAAAAGGGCAACTTCTACCCATTTCACAGAGCTTTTTCTATTTCTGCTAAAAATAAACCATTTCAAAATAATCCTTATGCCAAAAAGGCATATTTTGAGGTAGTGTTTTCTGTTCCTCTTCAGCCCCCTTTGAAACTACTAGCAAGAAATTTCAAAATACATAAGCTGTGTTGGTAGCTTATTACATTATTTTATTGAACCAGTCTCAATCTTGAGAGTGGTCAATTCAGTTAAAAAGTTGTGTCTCATTTCAGGAGGTCTTGCATCTAGGCACCCAATGTTAGGTGTATCTTGTGCTAGAAATCAGATATTTAATGAAGAATTTCTATGTAAATAAAAGAAAAACAAAGGTTAGTATTTGGAGTGTATTATAAACCCAGCCTAAGTCTTGAGATTTCTAGATGTCAAGCTTGAAATGCCATGCAGTTTGACTATCTCTCATGATGCTGCCAGGGGTACCAGTGAATTTTCTGGGTGGCCCACACAGCAACGGGCAGAGCAGTCGACCATTGATTAGCTGTTGTTGTGATTGCTCTGAAGTTGCTATCAGATCATTTCAGTTTCAGTTTGTAGCTTCAGAAGTTTTTGTTGTTAATGATTTCAACTCAAGAGTGGGAGAATATTGGAAATGTCAGTTTGGAAAATTGTAACCAAATATTGGCAGAAACTGGACAAGTCAGCATCCGGTCTCATTTATAAGTAAATATCAAAACCTCAAAGACAGTGAATACCAGAATCTTATATCTACAAACGTACAAATAAAAATTTACTCTCTACAATCACTCCTATTTTTGAAGTTAATCACAGTAGAATTAAGTTGTTTGCAAATAGTCTAGTTGCAGATTATTTACAGAATCAAAAATCATAGTGCCCCCCAAAATAGCTGTCAACCATGTAGTCTCTTTTAAATCTTATTTACTGGAACTTTTCGTAAGAAATCTCAGATTGTACATTTGAAAGCCTCTCACAGTCAGGAAGCCAAACAAGGACTAAATTTGCCTGGAATACTTGTACACTTGGGTGATTCCTTGTCTTTTTTGAGGTCCTGAGGTTCCTGAGCTGGCCAGGAAGTGACTTTTCTTACTTACCTGGCAGACTTCTGGGAACCTGGCAAACAAGGCACCGGGTTGTTTTTCCAAAGTTTTTTTATTAACTACTTAAAGTCAAATTAGTTCCTAAAGTTGACTGGTCATATCTGACTCTGTACATATTCTCAAATATTAGATTCCAGTAAAAGTCTAGACAACAAAATCAAAACCATTGTTCCCAATTGTGTCCTGTTACAGGGAAACAAGATTCTTTTTGAGTTTAATCAGGATGTATATTGCCATGAAAATAAGAATATTCAGTATTTAAGAGTTTTCTCATTCTGGAGGGATCAGGTAGGAAGAAAAATGTTTCAATTCTGTTTACAGAGGTAAAGTTTACCAACTTGCTGTTATGTTTTAGGTAACTTAAGAGAAAAGTTTTCCGTAAATCTCTGGGAAAAAAAAAAACATTAAGGAACTAAGCAAAATGTCAGAAAAATTATAATCATCCTTATCAGTTCATTCGGTTCCATATGATTTTTGCTTTGCTTGAACCCAGTTTTTCCATGAGTTCTGGAAATTCTTAATGAATTGTAATTTTTTTGAAGTTTTTTTTTTAATTTTATTGCTATTATTGTTTATGTCTTTTACATTATTATGTATTCCCCGTAGGTTTCCCACACCAAATCACCTGTGAACCGTCACCATAGTCCCTTGTGCTCTTTTCTCCCCCATTTTGAGCCCTTGTCTTCCCCATCTCTTGCTGAATGTCTTTTATTTGGTTCCCTTATATTCCTGTTATAAGTGAAACCCTTTGATATTTTTCTTTTTCCTTTTGGCTTATTTTGCTGAGCATTATCCCTTCTAGCTCCATCCATGTTGCTGTGAATTGCATGTGTTTATCTTTTCTGATTGCTGAATAGTATTCCATTGTGTATATGTACCACATCTTCTTGATCCAGTCATCAATTTTTGGGCATTTGGGTTGTTTCCATGTCTTAGCTATTGTGAACAGTGCTGTGATAAACATGGGGGTGCATGTGTCCTTTTGGATTAGTGTTTTTGTGTCCTTTGGGTAGATTCCCAAAAGTGGTATTGCTGGGTCATATGGACTCTTCGTTTTTAGCAGTTTGAGGAAACACCATACAGCTTTCCATAGTGGTTGGACCAGTTTGCATTCCCACCAGCAGTGTAGGAGAGTTCCTTTTTCTCTACATCCTCACCAGCATTTGTTGTTGCCTTTTTTTTTTTAATGTGTGCCTTTCTCATTGGTGTGACGTGGTATCTCATTGTGGTTTTGATTTGCATTTTCCTGATTATAAGTGATTTTGAACATTTTTTCATGTACCTGTTGGCCATTTGCTTTTCTTCTTTGAAAAAGTGTCTTTTTAGCTCTTCTGCCCATTTTTTGACTGGATTGTTGACTTTGTTTATGTTGAGTTGTGTGAGCTCCTTGTAGATTTTTGTTATCAGTCCTTCATCGGTTGTATTGTGTGCAAAGATTTTCTCCCAATTAGTAGGGTGTCTGTCTGTTTTGATTAATGTCTCTTTTGCTGTACAGAAGCTTTTAGTTTGATGTAGTCCCAGCTGTTTATCTTTTCCTTTACTTCCTTCGCCTTTTGGGATGTGTCTTTAAAGATTTTGCTGAGATGTATGTCATGTAGAGTTTTGCCTATATTTTCTTCTATAAATTTTATGGTTTCAGGTCTTACATCTAGGTCTTTTATCCATTTTGAGTTGTTTTTTGTGCATGGTGTGAATTAGTTTTTTGCATGTAGCAGTCCAGTTTTCCCAGCACCGTTTATTGAACAAGCTAACCTTGTTCCATTGTATGTTCTTTGCTCCTTTGTCAAAGATTAGTTGTTCTTAGATATGTCGATTTATTTCTGGGTTTTCTATTCGATTCTTTGGTCAATGCATCTGTTTTTGTTTCAGTACCATGCTGTTTCAATTATTATGGCTTTGTAATATAGTTTGAAATCAGGGAATGCAATCCATCCATTTTCTTTCTTTTTCATCAGGAGAGCTTTAACTATTTGAGTTTTTTTGTGTTTCATACCTTTTCTTAGCTAAAAGCTGTGTGACTTAGAGTCGTTGCCTTATTCTTCCTAGTAGATTTAATTATCCTAGAGTTTTTAACCTTTAGGAACCTTAATTTCCAGTGAAATTTATTAAGCAAGCATTTGTGAACTGTTACACCAGCATTGTTTAGATTGACAAATTTATAATACACGATTTCTAGAAGCATATACTTCCTTGTCACATAGTATGTTTTTTATTGTGACACTGGCATTTTTATTAATAGACCCGAGTATCTTCAGTTCTTCTGTATTACCCCAAAGGAAAAGCTTGTGTTCAGTAATTGATGTTTCAGTATTTTGTATTGTTTAGGAATTAGCTAGGTAGTTAATGTTATTCCATCATTTAGCTTAGGTAAAAAAAAAATAGGCTTCAAGTTACCAAAAAGTTTTTCAGAAACTGTTTTTAAGTAGATATACCATAACATAATTACTGCTGAAAATTTCATCTAAAAACTCTTATCTCACATCTATCTAATCACTGATCTTAGAATTATGTTGAGACTATGTTTAGACAAAGTCAATCATACTAAATTATTTTTCTTGTTGCCAAATTTTTTAAAGAAGACATGAACATTATTAAAAAACCCAGGTTGAATACTTGCATTACATTTTGTGTTGATAACTCTAAAAGCTTTATCTATTTAAATTGAACAAACTAAAACAAGCTTTTATTTACTAAGGATTATACTAGATCACAGGAACTTGAAAAGCATTTTGGTTAGTTTCTATGTTTCTAAGAGTTGAGAAATTCATACAAGTGCTCATTATTATTTAAATCAAATGGAGCTCTTAAATTAATTTTGGCAATGCCATCTGTCAGTATAAAAATAGCATACATCTATAACATACATATAGATACACATACACATAACTAGTTGCAAACAGACCTGATAGCTATAGTTTCAAAAAATTTAGCCATGAATGAGGTATGATAACATAAAACTCACTAATGTATAAATAGCCATTGGATTAAAATTGTTTTTTAACAGTTGGGATAAGTTAAATTTTATCTGCTCAGATGGCGAAATATTTTTACTAATATTTGTGGAGAAGATACTGAGGAGATTTTATTTATCCAGTTTCCAAATAGTTTCCTTTTTTCTCTGTTGAGAATTGTTTCCCTAATGCTTGAATTTCAAAGAGTAATTTTTAAGTCTTGGAAAAAAATGGATTAGAGATCTCACATCACAAAAGCACAGAGAAAGCATCCAAGTTTTCTTCAAAGTTTCAGGAGTGTATTTGTCTATTATCAGAGGAATTGGGGTAATTACTATTTAAATTTTTCCTTTTTTATAATTGCAGGAGAAGTCTTTTTCCAAGGTCCCAATCCTTTTAGTATTTACCAGTATTTTTAGATGAGTAGGAGAGATTTGGTAATTGGAGAAAAGGATAAATGAGTTTTGGATTGCTTCTAGAGCTGCATTTCGGGTTTGATGAAGACTTTTGTAAGATAAGGACAGTTGATTTTCATTCCTCAATTGGGTTGCAGCTTGAATGATATCCAAAGAGCTGACTTGCCCATTAAGCTATATTACTTTCGATATTCTACTTTATAACAGGAAACTAAGATGGAAATAAAAAGATTTCTGTGTTCTAGAGCTTTAGGATTTCACTCAGTATGACTTTGTAAACTCTGCATAAAGTGTTCAGCAAAGACTTTTGAATGATCTTTTTTTCTGAATTAACATATCATCCTTAGACCAATTCACCTTGGTATAAGCCCTACTTTTGCTTCTGTTAGCCCCTGAACATTGGCCTTTAACCTTGCCACTTCCTGATCATCGGTAGGAGAGCTTGGAGAAATTCTGGTCATCCGTTTCTTCTGTTGTGGGGTAGCAGAGCGGGTGTTCCCCAGGAGGCCATCTGGCTTGTCTTTAACTGAAGTGTAATCTTGCGTAGTAGGAACACTGCTTAGCAGTCACGGTCTCTGTGAGTTTGTGAATGACCATTGATCTTTCTAATTCTTCTCTAAATTTGGCAAGATTTTCTCAGAGTGGTATTTTCATCTTGCTAAGGGAGTCCCTAAGAGTCACTGCTATACTTCTTTTTGTCCTTTTCCAAATTGATCTTTTTACAGGTGCTAATAAGACAGTTGCTTAGGATGAGTACTCTCTAAATTTTCTTAAAATAGAGAAGTGTTTCCAGTTAAAAGAATCCATCATTTGTCTGTTGAGGAGTAGGATCTTTAATGTTATGTTTATCTCAATAGTGACTCAAGGCAGTAAGCATTTTTATGGCTTAACTATGGATGTGAAAGTGTGCAGAATATGCATCCCTGACAAGATCTAGAAAGTTTACTCCCAGTTTAACCTAAGAAAGCAAAGTCTTTTGTTATCACAGGTGGTAACGGAATCTTCAGTTTCCCACAAGAATGTCAGAGGCCTCCAGTTTATAGACCCATTAATCTGTGACACTAGGCAGGTGAAACTGGCATAAGCCTTTTCTAGCATTAACAAGGCGATGAAGATTGAGAAGACAAAGGTCCCTTATGGACTGGAACCCTTATGACAAACTCCCTGAGAGATGGCACAAAGAGAAGCAGCTTCTCTGATCCTCAGCCTGTTTGTTTGCCTTTCAGATCCAGGCCAACACATGTATCTTTGAGGTAGCAGATATCAGGAAATATTCTGGTCTCAAAATCAAGCTCTCAAGACTCAAGACAAAGCAAAAGGAAAACTTTAGGTGGGCTGTGGTTCTCCTCATGACAAATGGCAAAAATTCTACTTAGTTGTCATAGATTTTCCTATATCTATTTCTTAAAACTAACCAGTTCAAAATCCTTGTGCCAAAGAGGCATATTTTGGGGTAGTATATTAGTCCCCTCTAATGCCAACCTCTGCAGATAAGTAAGCGATACTTCCCATGCTTAGTTGTTCTAGTCTAGTTAGGGGAGATAGACAAGTAAACAGTGCATTGCAGTTTGGTGTGATAATTGTGAAGGCTATCTCAAGTGTCAGCAGGGATGTAGCAGGGATGTAAATGTGCAAGGCACAAATCCAAGAGAGGTAACGGCTTCTTCAGGGAGCTGCATGGTGATTTAGTGTGTCTAGAGAGCAGAGTGAAAGTGGAGAACAGCAAAGAAGTGGGACTGGAGAGGCTGTCAGGAAAGTTGGGATTCAAGGGCATTGTCTAGTATCTCTTGGACCCTAGACTTTTTCAAGACATTGAAAATGGCCCTCTGTGCACAGTACTGTGATCTCACTTTAATTGAGAAGTAGAAAAGTGGAAGTGAAGAATAACCTAAAATTAAGCAGTGATAAGATACTGCAGTTTCAGAAAACTGGAAATCATTGCTCTTTATTTATAGCTTATAGCTATTTTCTTACTAGAGACAGACTGTGAAGAAGAGGACTCCCTACCCTGTATCTATTTCTGGGATATTGGTTCAGCAATAAAGATGTTGTTAGAAAGAAAAGGAAGAGAAGGGGGTTAAAAATCAACACACACATCAAATTAATTTCTGATTCATCTGTCAAGAGAATGATCACATTTCAAGGTCATAATATGAAGCAATGAGACTTAGATAATTTATGGGTGGATACTTGAAATTTCTCTGTAAGGAAGTAATGAGAACATTAAGGAGTTATGAGATTTTATATTTTTCAGAATTAAAAGGAATGGAGTGGAATTGGATAATGGGTTGTGTGGAACCTCTTTTTTTGGATCATTGGTTTAGATAGATCCCAGATTGGCAGTAACTAAAAGTTATTTCAATTTTATGTGTGTTCAGTGGCTGAAATAAAGTGGGTTAATAGATGCAATTTTGCTTTTCTGTGGAGGAATGCCCTAGTCACAGAAATCCCTAAAGCTAACTGGTCCTGCTTATGTTTCCCCAGACAATTTTCAGGATAAATAGCGAGGGAGAAAGGCACCTCTTTGTCTCAGACTGCCTTCTTACTCTGTCAGAATGGACAGTGTACCAAGAGTACAATTTAGAAGAATGAGTCTAATTTCAGTTTAATGTGAAATTCAGTGGATCAGAAAGTACTGTGTCCCCAACCAAAAATAGATGATTAGAAAATTGTAGACTGGATATGTGGAACTAAGTGCTAGAGAAAGGTTGCGGGGGAGGGGGGAGGTGGCCTGGACTTCTGGTGTGTCATCTGAAAGTCCTTTTATCTTTTGCCTTAGTGCTTCTCCTCCATAGCGATATGGAGTGGCATACTGGGTGGCATACAATAGGAATTCTATTGATGTTGAAGAAGGAAGGAATTCATTTATCATCAGTATATAAGAATCTGGTGGTTTTAGGAGTATAACAAAGTTAATATATGAATGAGGAGTCTTGGCATAAGTCTGCCTTACAGAAAAGAAAGTTTTAGGTATTAGTGACAGATTTAGAGACTAAGATATTTTTGTGCATCTAGTTCATTTTTTTTTTTTCCTGCCACTTTCTCTAAGCCAGCCTTCAACCCCTTCTCTTAAGGCTCTACAGAGCATTGAAAAAATTTTTTACGTTATTTTTAGGACAAAAATTTATCCATGTAGCACTGAGTCCTTACTGAACTCACTATTGCTCTATTCTCATTCCTTCCCCAAGTCATTGTTTTGTTCAGTGGCCCATTCTTTTAAATCCCTGTCTAGTCCTCCTAAGCAACTAGGCTGCAGACCTTTCTTTTATTCTTCTTACATTGTCCAAAACAGACTTTACCCCTTCAGTCAAAACTCAGCAGTGAATTTTGCATTGCTGCTACCACACTTTAAATGTTTTTGCATTCAATTATTTTATATATGTATCTGAAATTGGGACATATCAAAAGGTGATATAGAATTGTACTACAATTATTGGCAGAATTGTACTACTGAACAAGTTTACAACTGTCATCCTTCTCTGTGGAAAAAGTACCTCTTGGCAAAGATGGGCAGATCAAGCACTTCCCAAATGTGGGTTTTATATGAATGACTGTCAAGCTTTACCCAAGTTGCTTTTTTTGCTAATTACTGTTAAGCTAGGGTCTCCATGAGCCTGTAAGTGGTAGTACTGGGGATAGAGTTGGAGGGAGGCAGTGAGGACAGTGCCATAAAAATGAAGAGGACAGAGTATTAACTTTCATTCCTTTAAATTTGAGTTTTAAAAGGAATTTCCTACAATAATACTTTCCTTTGAACATTTTATGTTCCTGGGGATAATAGAGTGCTGTGGAGTCTCACTAACCTCTCCTGCAGTGAGAAGAGATGGCAGGCTACCAGAAAAAAAATATGGAATCAAATTTTAAAAAAAGATTTATTTATTTATGCATACAAGCTGGGGTACAGGCCAGAGTTGTGGGGCAACGAGAGGGTTCACCAGAGACAGAGCGGGGAGCAGAACAGGCAGATTGACGGAAACACACTGCTGAGGGGAGCAGCGGGAGAGGCAGGAGTGGTCTGCTGTGCCATGTGGCAATTTCCCCAGCCGGGCGTCGAACTTGCATCACTGTTGCCGACAGCTCCATTGCGCAGCACTTAACCACAGCGCTTGCGGCCCAAAAGAGCAGACTTTTATGTATCTAACAATCTTGTAAAAGACATAAATAACAATAAAAATATATATATTTAAAAAAAAAACAATCTTACCAGGGTTAAGACAGTTATGATTATTATGATCATTTTAGTAGCAATTTATCAGCTTAATTTCTAAAGGGTATATATGTATTTGATTTTCACTCTGTTTCACTATTTCTTTGCTTAATGTCTTTTCTCTCAAGACAGAGCATAAACAAACACAAGCTAAGCTTTCATTCTAATGAGTAGACTTATAATGAATGATGCTTTGCTGACAAGAAGTTTTATGAAAAAATGTTGGAATTTAGTGATGGCATCATGAAAGTAGTAAAGGGAACAAAAGTTGATGACATTTTTGTGGAAGAAAAGTAAGAATTCCATGAGATGGCGAAATTAACAGCCTACCATTCACTTTATCAGATGTTACTAGTGTTACTAGCAAAAAGATATTACCAGAATATGGCTCCTGACTTGAACAGTTCCCAATAGCAGAAAATAGAGTTGTTTTCAAGATATATGTGTTAGGTCTCTCACAATCTATCAGAGGTTAAAAAAAAAGGATAGCAGTATAGAGATGAAAGAGAAGGAGAGGTGAAAAAAACTTGAGATTGACTGTCAAAATGTTACACACAGGAATGTGTTCAATGTCACTATTATAAGAAGCCTTACTGTAATTACATTTCCTATCTGTTTGTATTTGGTTGTCCTAAATTCTGTTCAGTTGTGAGTTTGGGAGATGTCTCCTGTTTAGGTATTTTTCCTCCCTATTAAGTCAGCAGTGCATCATTCACCAGAATTGGGTAGAGTAGTACCTCAGCAAGCCTAACATATCATTGAGTTGGCAGATTTTCTTTTTTCTATTTCCACCATAAGAAAACATCAGAGAGCAGTGCAGTAGTAGATGAACCATTAGATTAATGTTCCAAGATCTAGAGAATTCTGATATTCGCTTGCATTATTTATTCCATTTTTTAAAAAAATGACACATGATTCAACAAAGATGGAATGTAGTTTCACTGAAGCTCTGAGTGGGATAAAACTAGGAACTAAAGATTTCTGTGAAGCAGCAATCTGGACTGGCTTAAGCATTTGGATTTCCGAGGTTCTATACAAGAGTTGTGCCTGCTAGCCTGTGATTTAGGACTCATGCATGGTATTTGAGGCTAGCTTAATATAAAAAGATGATTTGTAGCACTGGAGATGTTTAGTGCAAATGATTCATAAGAATGTTGATTTTTGTTTGTTTAGTAAACTGTGTATTTGTTGAGGAAGTTAGATTTGGGAGAACTATGTAATCATTGAATTAAACATTTCAACAAAGAGAAATAGTTTAACTATTTTATAACACATTTAGCTGGCATCTTCACGTTTAGCTGAGGTGATCTGGATTAATTTTCTTCAGAGCAGAAACATATTCTTTAAAATGCTTAAGCATTTTATCTTCAGCTTTGAAGAAAATATTTCCAAGATACATTATATATTTCCCCATGTCAGTAAATATGCTTGACAATTTATAGAATTAGAGCTAGATAATTTTTGGGGAAGAATTTAAAGAAATATTTGAGGATCTTGGAAATTAAAGTTAGTTCATTGAATCACAGTGTTCTTATCTACAATGAGCTTTGAATTAAATATCCTCACAGTTCCTTCCTTCTCTTAGTATTTACTAAATATAGGTCTCTTGTTTTAAATTTTAGGGTATGTGTTAAAAATATAGCTATTAAGATTTTATTCCTAGACACTCTTATTCAGTAGGTTTGGAGTGAGGAAAGAGAATCTAATAAATAGCATCTATGACCATTCTGGTGACCCCATTTTGAGAAGGCCTGGTTCTCCACCTGTTACCTTTGTTGGCCACAGGGTCCTGGAAAACCCATTGCTGCCTTGTTCTCCAGCCATATGTTGAGTTGTGAGAGGCAGTCACACCCAGATGGCTGCGCTTTGATGGCCTTTGCATCTGGTTCTTTCCTCAGTATAAACTGTCACTTCATTATTATTAATTGCAGAGGAAACCAGATAATCAAGCTTATTAAACCACGTGCTCTGTGTTTGTTCATATATAAGTTATTGAGTTCTAATCTCAGGTCTGAGAAGAGATGAGGGAAGAACTTCCCATTTTCTTATAGCCTAAAGCACATTAAATTAACAGTAGCCATCTTATTCCCTGTTTGGAAGTATTTTATTGTTTTCTCATGTTTCCTGTGGCCCTAAGTTTCTAGTTTTCTGAAAGTGTGACTCTGGAGTAAGTGACACATTATTGTATAAAAATCTGGACAATTCATAGTGAGATTTATAGCAGGATTGTCCAGGACATCTTTTAAGAATTTCTTTAGTTTTTATATGGTTTAATTGAGGTAAAATTCATCTCATATATGGTCATAAATTGACCCTTTTAAAGCACCCAATTAAATTGTTTTTACTAAAACCTGTGAACTTTGTAGAGCTTTGTGTAATTATCACATAATCTAACTAGGAGATTTTCATCATTCCCAAAAAAAGAAAACTTGTACCTTTTTGTAGTCACTTCTGTGCTCAATACAGAGAAACTCAAACAATAATTTAGATCTTATCTATGTGGATTTGCCTTTTCTAGACATAACTGGGATCAATCAGTGTGTGTTCTTTTGTGACTGTTTTCATTTAGTGTAATGTTTTTGAGGTTTATCCATGTTGTAGTATGCATCATATTGTTAAAGAATATTCTATTGTATAGATGGTTTTCATTTGTCTGTTTACTAGCTAATGAAAATTTGAATTGTTTCCACTTTTAACAACTATGGCTAATATGTTCATGTAGTTTTAATTTCTTTGGGTAGTTTTCTAGGAGTAGAATTGCCAAGTCATTTGGTAAATCTGCTTCAGAGTAGCAGTTTAGAATTTTACAATTCTACCAGCAGTACATGAGGCCTCCACTTTTTCCACATCCTTAAATAAAGTACCTTGTTGGATGTATGATTTTCACATATTTTCTCCTCGTCTGTGGCTTATCTTTTTACTTTTTTAGTGGTGTCTTTTAAAATGCAGCATTCTTTATTTCGATGAGACCAATTTGTCAGATTTTTAAAAATCACCGTTACTTGGCAGTTGTCTTATCTTCGAAATCTTTGCCTAACCCCAAACCCATGACTTCTTGAGGCTTATATAAAATCTTGTAGGTAATGACCAGTGATAACTAGTATGTGGTGGCTTGTTTAAACAGATTAGAGATTACTATTCAAGTTTGTGACTGAAATCTTCTCCCGTTAAAACTTGCCAACAACTCTCCTCAAGTGTTAAAGATTGCCAGAGTCATGCTGAACTCACCTACCATCCTGTTATTGCCATATCCTTCTTGTCATCCCTTCTTCATCTTAATCTCTGCCATCAGCAGATGAAGGACAATACAGTCTTGAACTCACCTTCTACTGTGAGGTACCGCCGTACCCTCCTTGCTCCATTTTCAGGTACTTGGTTCAAGCCCTTCCATATCCGAGGCTCCACAGCTCTTAATCTTTTACAGATTTCAGAGTAAGTGTCAGGACAGCAGCTCACAATTAGGCAGGTCTCCATTTAATGAAAAAAATTGATACCTTGGAGTTTTATCATGAGAACACTTGGTTGCTGCCTCTGTAGGAAGATATCAGATCTCGCGAAAGATGATGGACTTGATAGTTCTCCCCAGTCCTGTTGTGTCAACCTTTCTTTGCTTAAAAAAAAAAACAAAACTGATTTGTATTCTCTTTTAGTTCTAGATTTTTCCTACTGAGTTCAGACTTGGGGAAAGATTACCAAGTTCCAGCCTCAGGAATCTCAATTTCTGCTTGGAGTCTGTTGAACCTAGAAGTCATTTGTTGTTTAAAAATAGCACTGGACACCAGTATGCATCATAAACTTACATGAAGTACACAGCTAGTAATAGCTTATATAAAATCTAATATTCTTCCAAGTAGTAATAACACATTACAATTGAACAAGTGAGTTATAGTTAATCAAATGCTTTCACAAGTATGACCCCATTTGATCCTCACATCTCTGAGGAATTATTCTTCTTTTCTTATGGTTGAAGAAAATATCTTGTCAAAAGTCATTTATTCCCAAGTAGAGGACTTCTGACATCAAATTTGATGCTTTTTTATAGTGCTGTACTTGCTCTGCGAAGTATAAAGCTGACTTTTTTAATTTAAAGAAAATTAGATATGCCATTTTATAGTAGACCTATGGCTAATCTATTAATTGTCATTTACATTTTGAATGAAGTCCACAGACAATTATATATTCACTTTTTTAGGGCTTATTTTCTTCTCAGGCATCTGTTTTTGCCTGTAATGTGAAATGTTTGTTTCCTGTTAAAAAAGTTCTAGGCATGGTACTGTAGATGGGTAAGATTGTGATGGTAACTAGAGTTGAAATCCTGAACATAGGGTCATTCTTTTGCCACTGAATTTATACTGTGCTCAAATGTGGTTTGACTAGTTTTAGGCTATTTTCAGTCTCATGAAGATTCTGAGCAAAAGGCCCAAATATATGACCATGTGATTTTAAATAATAACAGTTTCTGGGTGCTTTATTACTTTTGTCCCATGCCAACTTTCTTCACTGAAATTTTCTCCTTTTCCAAAGGCTATTCTTACTGTGATCTCTTTCTTCCTCAGTTTTCTCACCTTTGACTTAGACTGTTCAGTTTGTTTGAGACCAGTGGTTCTCAAAGGGTGGTTCCTTAATCAACAATATCAGTTTGTTAGAAATATAAATTAGGGATCCATGAAATCTTTTTAATCAGAACCTCTGAGAGACTGGATCCAGAAATCTGTATTTGGCACAACTCCAGAGAGTTCTGATACATGCTCAAATTTGAGAACCAGTGGTATAATGGCTAAAAGTAAGCATTTTGGGGTCAGCTGCCAGGTTTCAAATTGAGCTGTAC
Source organism: Scalopus aquaticus (assembly GCA_004024925.1). Lineage (NCBI taxonomy): Eukaryota > Metazoa > Chordata > Mammalia > Eulipotyphla > Talpidae > Scalopus > Scalopus aquaticus. Next base: position 59,266 of record PVIJ01000783.1, read on the forward strand.
CATTTAGTAGATACTATTGCTGCCACCTGCTTACTTAAATGATGTTTGGGGAAGTCATTTTCCTCTCTAAGATTTAATTGCCTAGTCTATAAACTTGTGGAATAAAATGGCAATTACTTCCGTAAGAAGTTGTGAAAACTAAAAAAGGTAATGCATAAAGTTCTTTACAGAGTGTCTGGCACATGGCAAGTGTCCCAGAATGGTAACTGTCATGGTTGATGCTGACTTTGACCTTCATATTACCAGGACTATTCTAGATAAACGTCCACTGCTTATCCCTGGAAGCTTGGTATTTCAGTATTCATTTCTAAACCTGAATATTTGCTGTGTGCTCCATTTTCAATATTATGAAAATGAAACTAGTATTCACACTAAATCCCTTGATGAACATATTTGAAATGTTGCTTATGTATTCCCTTTGTTTTCTATCACCAAACCAGTTTTCCATCTGAGGCAAAAAAAATCTCTTTGGATAGTAGTTCAGTATTTAATATCATTGTTTTAGAATGTTGTCTAAGACATGTACAAAGCCCAAATAAACAGTCCTTGCCTCAGTTTATTTACTACTTAAAAAAATGTCAGGTGTTTTATATCTGTACTACTTATGAGGTATGGAATCTGTCAGTATAGATCATCTAGGTTCTAGTCAACTTACCATTAATTATGATTTTTTTCATTAAATAGACTTGTTTCAGTGTGAGTGTATTTTTGTTTTGAAATGCTATCAATATATCATATATTTATAATTAATCCATCCTGAATTTTAGTTTACTGGATCTTTTTCAGAAGCCAATTCTTGGGCTTTGTGATTCTATACCTAACTTTGCCTACAGATTCATAGTTGATTTCAAGATCATCCAGAAGTCTGGTTGCATATAATTCCATCATGTTAGCTTATTTTACTGTTACTCGTTAGCTAGGTCTAGTGTATCCCTTGCAGTTGTCTTTCTCTGATTTAGCTTATTTGGACTACTTATGTGAAAAAAGGATCTCTATTCAAATGTCCTTTGCAGTAAAATATGTCACACTTTTGAATTATTCTCTTATGTGTCTTATAGTCATCTATATACTCATGTTTGTAGTCCAGCTGATTCTTTGGCTGGGTCTCTGCCAATAGTAAATTAAAGGGAAAAAATTAATAGCTGGAAAATCCTTTTACCTTTTCATTCTCGTTAGATTTCCTTAAACTCTTCGAAGTATTTTATGAATTTCATCAGACCCGCCACCCTTTATGGCAGCATTTCTGAAACAGTGCTTTGTTTTTGCCTAAAATAAAGGGTTCCATGGTCAATGTAGAATGGAAAAGACTACATACATATGTATACTTATTCTATACCCCTGACATCCTAGCCCTGGAAATGACTTAGTGATTCATACACACATTCACACACACACATTGTAGCAGTTTAGGTATTATAGTATAATTAGGTAAGCTGTAACACAGCCCCTCTCTTGGTTATTTTACAACTTCCTACATACCTATAATTTTTTAAAAACAACGTTAAAAAATGATTTGAAAGATTTTTTTCTTGCTTATGGAAATACTATTAAGTAGTGAAAGCAATGAAATACTGATTAAAAAAAAAAACAAGGCCACATCTCAAACATCGTATTGAGTAAAAAAGTAACTTGTATTAAAAAAATATAGTATAGAGCTCAAAGTATAAAGTCTAAATAATATATATTTATCAAGAAGAGCAAATAAGAAAAAAATAATATTTATCTCAGGGGGTAAGGGAGAATATGTAAACAAGAAAAGGAACTCAGGTGTCTTCAAAGTGATTGTAGTATTTATTAGTTTTTGTTATTACCCACTATTTTATAACAACTATTAAGAGGTCTTAAAAATGTAAAAACTTGCTCTTTAGTTTAGCATTTAACAATAACCTTTATAGTAAATAATATAGAAAAGTAAAAGTTAAACAAAATTCAGCAAAATTAAACATTTCAGATCTATAATTATAGACATGCAAGAGAAGATTTAGTTCTAGTTTGAGTTCTAGTTTTACTGTAACTTTTGGTAAGTTGGTTTTGGTCACTGGTTCTTGAAGGGTGCTCTCTGGGATAGTATAGTCAATACCACTTGGATATTTGTTAGAAATGTAAATTTTCAGACATCACTATAAATTTAACCTTTGGAAGAGGGATCTATAATCTGAATTTTAGCATAAGCACCTTAGATGATTCTGATATGCATAAATGTTTGAGACCTACTAGTAAATTCAACTTTTTTCATCCATAAAATTAGTAGATAAAACTAGATCAGGTTTTCCCAAAATGTGATGTATATACTGTAGATCATACACAAGATGTTGTAGGAGATGTACATCTCAGTATTGGAACACTGTATGTTTTAGGGGTATAGGTTCACACCTCTTTAAATGTATGCACACCACTTCTACCACTAAAGCTCCAAAGATCCTCCACTATAGTCCTTTAGGCCTCTGTCTCCTTAATTTCCCACCACCCCATTTTCCCTTTCTGATTGCCTCAGTTCTGCAGTCAGTGTCCTGGGGTTTGTTTTGGTCTGTTCTCTTGCTTTGTTTCTTTATTCTGTGCATGAGTGAAATCATCAAGTATTTATCTTTTTCCTTCTGATTTACTTCACTTAGCATAATCCCCTCCAGTTCTATCCATGTTGTTGCAAACGGCAAGATTTCATTTTTTTTACACCTAAGTAGTATTTCATTGTTCATTCATCTATTGTTGGACACTTATGTTGGCTATTGTAAATAGTGCTGCAATGAACATAAGAGTCCATCTCTCTCTTTTAATTAGTGTTCTTGTTTATGTCTGTTGTGTTTCTATTGCAAATAATGAATTAGAAGAGAAAGAAAACAATACCATTGACAACTGCACCAAGAAGAAATAAGTACCTAGGAATTAACAAAGGATGTAAAAGACTTATGCACTGAAAACTATAAGACAGGTTAAGAAAAAAAAAGGATACACAAAGAAATGGGAAGATACTTCAGAATGCTAATGGATTGCAAAAATTAAGATTATTAAAATGACCATTTTACCCAAAGCAATATAAATATTTAATTCAGTCCTTATCAAAATTCCAATTTCATTCCCTAGGGAAATAAAGTAAACATTTCTGAAATTTGTATGGAATTGCAAAAGACACTGAATAGCCAAAGCAATTCTGACCAAAAAGAAGTAGTATTCTGCTACCAGACTTAAAATTATACTATAAAGAAATAGCAATCAAAACAGTAAGGTATTAGAATAAAAATAGACTCACTGGAATAGAATCAATGGAATAGATTTGAGAGCCCAGAAATAAACCCCCATTTATTTGGGAAGGAACCAAGAACATATAATGGAGAAAAGAAAGTCTATTTAGCAAATAGTGTTGGGAAAACTGGGCAGCCATATGCAAAAAAAGGAAACTAGACTATTATCTCACACCATACATAATAATTCAGACTGGATAAAAAAAAAATTTTGAGTAAGACCTAGAGCTGTAAAATACATAGAAACACACACACACACACACACACACACACACATACACACACACACACATACACACACAGGCAAAACACCTTACTACTTTGACTTCAGTAATGTTTTGGGTACTAGACTCCATTGGCAAGGAAAACTAAAGCAAAAATAGATGGGACTGCATTAAATTTAAAGCTTCTGCATAGAGAAAGAAGTTACACTTAAAATAAAAAGACATGCTAATAAATGGGAGAAAATATTTGCAAATCATGTATCCAAGAAGGAGCTAATATTAATGATTTTTAGAATACTGTAATTTACCAAGCCTATAAATTCACAGATATTCATGTTTTATATATGCTTAAGTTTAAATAAAAAGAAAAAGGAAAGGAGTTAATTTAAATTTAATATACATAGAAATATTAAGTCAAAAGAGTAATCTGGAAATTTATGCAGTTGATTTTTAAATACTGAGTTCAGGATTGCTAAAATCTAAGTGATTCTTTTAAAAATGTTTTCTACTTTAAATTTATGAGCTTTGGGGCTTCCCAGGTGGTGCAATGGGTTAAGTGCAGTGCTGTGGAGCTGTAGGCAACTTTGGCAGGAGGAGCCAGGGAGATTCCCACATGGGGCAGCAGACCTCTCCTGCCTCCCCCGCTGCTCCCCTCAGCAGTGTATTTCCCTCCATCTGCCTGGTCTGCTCCCAACTCTGTCTCTGGTGAACCCTCTCCACCCCACGCCTCTGGCCTACACCCCAGCTTGTATGTATAAATAAATAAATCTTTAAAAAAATTTATGAGCTTTCTTATGCTTTATTTTTCTTACATGTTTGCTTTAAATAGTTTTTGAATTTCAAGTTAATTAACTAAAAATGTAGCCTAAACAGCTTGTGTTGGGAGGGAATGTGCTTTTGTATTGGGGAATAGTTATCTGAGATTCTAAGATTCAGAATTTAACCTTACTAATGGGCAGGGTGGATAATTCACATAGAAATCATCAAATTTAAATATATTAAGGGGAAATCTGTTGTGGGAAAAAATCATTTAATTTTAGAAGCACTTTCTTCCTTTTTAGTACTTGTATTTTTAGAGGTATAGGCAGATGTTTTTATATCAGGGAATGAAATAGGATTTGGGCATAGTAAGAAACATTTTAAAAATCTACCCAAATTATAATAGCTACTAGATAACTTTCCTTTTTAACTGGAATTTTAAACAGCTGTATTGAAGTGTAATTTACATAGCATATATTTCACTCATTTGAAGTGTACAATTCAGTGATTGTGTATATTCACACAGTTGACAACTATCATCACACACAATTTTAGAATATTTTCATCACCTTGTAAAGAAACCTCATATCTTTTAGCAGTTATCAAACTCTCTATACCCTCAATCCTAGGAAACTACTTATCTACTTCTTGTCTTTATGAATTTTCCTATTCTGGATATTTCATATAGGTGGAACCATGTAACATGCAGCCTTTGTGACTGAGTTTCTTGACTTAGCATAATATAGTTTCAAGATTTATCTGTGTTAGAATGTGTATCAATACTTCCATTTCTTTTTTGCTACATGTATTCCATTGTATTGATATACCTACCTTATGTCAGTCCATTAATCAGTTGATGGACATTTGGATTGTTTTCACTTCCTGGCTATTAGGAATAATGCTGCCATGAACATTCATGTACAAGTTTTTTTTTTTTTTAAAAAGATTTATTTATTTATACATACAAGCTGGGGCACAGGCCAGAGGCGTGGGGCGGCGAGAGGGTTCACCAGAGACAGAGCGGGGAGCAGAACAGGCAGATCAGAAATACACTGCTGAGGGGAGCAGCGGGTGAGGCAGGAGAGGTCTGCTGCACCATGTGGGACTCTCCCTGGCCGGGCGTCGAACTCGCATCGCGCACTGCCGACAGCACCACAGTGCAGCGCCCAACCGCTGTGCCACCAGGGAGGCCCCATGTACAAGTTTTTATGTGAATGTTTATTTCTATTTCTCTCTAGTTTATACCTAGGGATGAGATAGTTGGATCAGATGATAACTATATTTAACACTTTAATGAACTGAGTATGAAAAACATTCTCATTCTAAGAAAAATTATAATTTATTTAAAACTAGAGATATTTCTTTTTTTATTTATATACTTTTTTATTTATATCTTTTATATTATTGTGTATCCACCACCAATTCACCTGTGAACCATCACCATTTCTACTCTAACTTTTAATAAGGTACCAATTTTTTTTAATCAATGGTTTTATACATAATACTCCTCTAAAATACCGTTTGGTAAAAAATCATCATTAGAATACACGTTTTTGAAAACAGCAGCTTACAAATTGCTATTCCACATTACAATTTATCATCATTTATCAAAATTGTCACATCCTCTGTGACATGTTTCTTTCTCTGCATATTTTATTGCTGCCTGTGTCATTTAGCATTTAGGGGAAAATGGCATGGAATCTGCTTTCTGAGCTGACAGAATTAATGTTTGTTTGGGTTGACTTTTACAAATAAATTATATGTTATTAAAAATTGATGGCAGTTTTCTTTTAAAATTTTAAAATTTTTTCAGAGTTCTCATTTCAATAATAAAAATATTTCTAAAATAAAATCAACATTTTTTGAGTGAACTTGCAGCTGAAATCTTGTATTTTTGCTCTAGTGCTCTATTAGTAATATTTTAAGATTTTATTTGGGAAATTTTTTTTGCAGGATGAGATTTTATGTTCAGTAAATTGTTAGTATTTGACTTTCTTTGTCACAAAAAGTCTTTGTGGCACATTAGCTACAATAGAAAAGGGTCTTTAGGATGTTTCCTTTTAATATAAACTTATAAGATTAGTTTTTAATATCTTGGTTTTAGGAATATTTCTGGAAAAATAAAGAAGCAGCTAAATGCTGTGAATTGTTAATAATAGTGACAGCATAGAAAATGATACTCCTGAGGGAGGAAAAAGAAAAAAATTCCAATTAGACTTGAGTGGATAAGATTATTAACAAAGAAAGCTGAATCTTTCATTGCTACACAAAAAGAATAATAAGGCAAAATGAGGTACTTAGTATCTTTGTAAACAAAAAAAGACAATCATAATCTTTAAATATGGAATTGGAAGAATCTACACATAGATCAGCTGAAATCACGTTTGATGATATAGCTGGCAGGATAACCTGTCCTGTGTATAATGTAGTAGCGTAATATATAATGACTTGAAGCTTCACAGTTTGAGTCATTTGGGAAGTAGAGTAAGAGCAAGTCTGGGAAGTAGGGTTTAGTTTGTAGGGTGTTTGGTAATGAGTGATCTTGTGCAAAGAAGGTAGAAGAGCCAGCATTGGACAGTTGGGAAAAGTCAAAGTGTTCCCTTGGACAACCCCACAGGGAACTTCAGAGCTGAAATGGTTTATTAGTGTAGTCCCACGTCTTGCCAAAATGGCCAAATCTTTATAGCCTACCTCTATCAGTGAGTGGATGAAGCTGTCATCCATTCCCCAAGGTTATGACCTGGGGTAAGGCACTCTGAAGCTCTAGCAGTTCCTAAAGGGCCTCACAACTGGGATTGTTTTCTGACAACACCTCCAAACAACTTGGACAAATGTTCTTTCTTGAAGACTGGTCAGGTGCTGTTTTTCCTTTGTCTACTGTACAACATCAATCGCCATACTCTTAAGCCTCACAAAAGGTTTTAAATATATATTTTTTCTGCTTACAAAAATAGTACAATTAGACAAGTCCTATGTATGGTTAGATTTATTAATTTATGGTTAGGTCCATAATGGTTAAATCCCATTATTTTACACCGTCATAATTAAAGACTATGTGGCATTAAAAAATGAGTACATCTATGTGTATGCTGACAAGAATATATGTCATAATATCATAGATGAAAATACCACATTGCTGAGCTACGCATACATGCACTATGATTCCATTTTTATTTATAAGCAACTGTACAAATTCCTAAATACATGAAAACGTAAGTATTCACCAAAGTTTTTACCTTCTGAAGACTGGATTGGGGGTGAGCAAAAAGAGAATAATTGTGGCTTTTACCTTTTTTTTTTTTTCTGTATTGTTTGACACTGTAATAATTCGGTGTGATTATGTGATCAGTTTCTAAGGCAGGGACATGCCAGCAAGAACATTCCAGGATTATTCAAGGAAAAGCAGAATACTTATGTGTGGATTGACTTTGGTTGTGATGAAAACAGACTGAAGGATGCCAAGGGCGGAAGCAGGGAGCCAGTCCCTTTGAAGTCATAAGACAGAGAATATATGGCTTGGATCAGAGTAGTCGCAGTGGAAGTCATATGAAATCTTCAGATTCTGCATATGCTGTGGATGACAGCAGTTACCCCTTCTTGTATTTGTTTTTGGTACAGGTTTCCAAAGAGCCTTTCACTGATCGCTAGTTCAAAGTCTGAAGTAGCCACCATTGCTGCTCTACAATGCAACCCTTTTCTTGGTTTCTTTGCTTCATTCAAGGGTTTTGTTGTCCTTCCTCTTTAATTGCAAGGGGATTCCAAAGTCCCTAGAACATAGAAAATAGCTCATCTTCTCCTATGGATTGTGTAAGTGTTGAGAAATGTCCTTGATTTATGATATGTAAATTTTATAATCTTTGAGACTTGAATGGAGTTGGTAAATGCAGAAGTTTTCTTTGGAAAATAATTTGTCCTATACTCTTTTGAGAAAACACACTAGGCATTAAAATTTACATTTTCAATTAAAGCACAGGGAAACCATTCACAATAAGGGTACAGAAGTTGATGCTGTTGTTTATTGTGTTATATGCTGGTTATAGATCCTAATTTTACAGTTATTTCTCAGAAATGCAGTAAAAAAAAAAAAAGAATGCCTAGCACCATAGCAACCCCCATGAAATAAGGCATATGCTGTTTCTAAGACTCACAATATGTTTTCCTGATACTGTGTTTGCTCATAAACATGTTTATTGTAGGTGCTGTCTGAGGCAGGGCCTGCTATCCTCTGGAAATCTCTTGTTCATACTAAATTCTTCTTACTTTTCAGAAAGAAAGAAACTCTTTTCAACAACTTTAGAGAATTTGATATTTTCACCACTGATAACATAGCCTGTGGCCCATATGTGTCTTTATGACTAAACAATTCTTTTATAAATGACTCTAGTTTCAGAGTGCATTAGAACATCACTCCATATCTAGGTGGGAAGGAGGTGAAGTGTAGTGAAATAGATCTTTTGTGTAGTATAGTGATGTTTTAATTATAAACCTTGCTCTCTAAGTCACTGTGTATACCAGAAACAGCATTAACTATGTGGTCTGACGTAGGTACCCATTTTTGTTTTATCATTAAAAGAATGATTTTGGTCTCAACACTTTTCTGAGACTAGAGAATAGTTAAATTGCTAAATTAAAATACATTTTGAGATCCTTTTGATGTAGGGTAATGTGATATCTGCTGAGTGCCCAAGCATCATTCATTCCCTTAATAGAGACTTACAAGTGGTTAAGAGGAGGCTTCCTTTGGATAAGGAATAGTAAGATTAGATGGTAAATTTGGGAATACCTTTTATAAGGAAGGCCTCTGAGCAGCAGTAATTCTGTAAACAATTTGTGATCTAGAAAAGCTAGGGTGTTCGCTTTGCTTTGTACTTTGTATATTGTTGTTTTGGAGGTCAAAGTGGGGCATTTACGATCGAAAGTGTGTGAAAATAACAACTCAGAGCATATGGAGTATAGTGACACTCACTGCATCTCACCTAGGTCTTTTTCATTTAAAACCTCAGATTAGGGGGCTAGATAATTATCTTCTGCAAGATACAAAGCAGGGTTATCCTGCTGCACTTAAAGCAAAATGGTGTGAATTCTAGATGTTTTAGGGAAATGACTGTTTCCATGTTTTAAACTCTACTCTTGATTGATTATTTAGCTTCTTATTTGGGAAAAGGTGTATGAAAATTCACACTGGGGAAATTATTAGGGGAACTATGATAAGAATAACCTAATTTAGATAGTTTGTGTATAGATATGAGAATAAAGTTTTCTTTTAAACCAATCATTCTATTTTTATTTAAGCTCAGATTTTATTTACCTTAAGACAGGATAGTAGAAATAGATTTTATACTTTGAAGATCTTTTTATTTAAACATAACCAAGAAGTGTGAGTAACTAGTAATTATTAAGGAAGAATGATACAATGATAAGCTATTTGAAAATATAATAATCGTAGTATTGTGGAATTGGAAGGCACCCGATTTTATGGACTGAGTTTATCTCATAATTCAGCCTACTAACTATAAAAGGTAAAAATATTAGTTGATCCACAGTTATTTTACAGATTAGAAGATAATTTATTCATTCAATGAATATTTATTTATTGAGTACTTACTATGTGTTAAGAAGCCATTTGCAGATTCAGAGGCTATAACTGTATACTAGAAAGAAGAAAATTTTGACCTTAATGGACTTGAAGGGGAGAAGCTTTACCCAGTGATAACAGCTGTGATGAGGCCTTCCAAATTACTGTGGTGATGGGGTGTCAAATCTAACATACCACCTGATAGTTGAGGTGAAAAGGAATGGAATTGATAATGTCTTTCAGGCAAATATACCCACTAACTAATATAGCTCAACACCAATTCTAAAAACTAGGACTAATTTCCCCACTTTTTTTAGCTAAGAAAAATTGTGTTCTTAAAGGTCAAATGATGTTTGTTAAATTAATGAGTAAATTTAAATGTGGAGTATTTGTATAGTTTGCCTGTGGTCTTCAGCAAGATAGCGCAGAGCTGGACTTAGAGCTGTTCCTGGCACTGGCCAGGGCTCCTTCCATTATGTTCCTCAGACTGTGTGTAAGTGTAATGTGTGTGGTGACAAGGAAGGTACACAGTTTTATGTATTTCACATTTACCAACATAAAAATTATTTCACATAATATAAATAATGTAATAACAGTGAATTCAAGTCTCCTAGCATACTCAGTTTTGATTCTTATTACTATCAATATGTTATCCAGATAGATTGACTTTGAACTGTGCATTTAGTATATTAAAAAACAGGATCTGAGTTAACTCTGTAAAGTTTGTTTTTGGCAAGCCATTGTCTGTGAAGTAAATTCACACCAAAATTCGAGGCCATTCATCCAAAACTTAAGGTGTTCTGAAATAGAAGGTATATATGTCATCTTGTCTGATGTGTGGGTTGTGTGGGAGATTTTGTTTTTGCAAGTTGAGTCATTGGAGACTTGTGCTTCTATACTGCATTTGAAATCCTGCAGCTGGTAAAACTTTGGTAGTTTCAGTTTCTTTCTCAAACAAAGCATATGTTGAAGGTATTTGTAGTCCTAATTGTGTGTGGGTGACATATCTTAATTAGGAAAATTATAATGACAATTTTGGGATTTCAATAACAACTTTAGTGGTAACTAAAATCAAACACTTTTGATCATTTCTTTAATTCCTTAATCAAGTCAGTTTCTACCTATTCTATTCTATTCAACTATAAATAACTTAAAAATACTTCCTCCCCCATTCCCCAACATTGTTGATAGGAATACTTTCAGTGAGAGAATCTTTATTTTGGCTTCTTTTGGGTAGGAAAGCAACGAGTTAGTTTTGGAGGATACTGATTCTGTGGTCATTTAGTTGCAGTCCTTGGCAGTGTTTCTAATTAGAAAAATGGTTTGGGACTCTCCAAGTCTGCTGAGGTTTTTAGAAAGCACGTGAGTATTAACAAACAGTACCTGTGTATATTCTGTGATTTACTTGAATTCTGAAAATTGTCTTAATGTATCTAGTGGATAAACATAAGACATGTTTTCTTAAAAGTCAACCGAAAACATGTCTTTTCAATTTGTGATTATTATTTATTGCAGATGTGGCCTACACCCAAATTAAGATTTTGTTTTGATTTTTGAATGATTAGCAGTCCTTCTGGTGCAGAAAAGAGTTGCAAACAAAAATAATACATATATTAGCACTACCCCTACATATCTTTGGTTTTATATTTGCATCAAACAAACTAAATTTTAAAATAAGTGCCAAGATAGAACCAATCTCATCCAGTCAAGAGTCTACAGCCATAGAATGATAAAATGTGTTTTATAAACACCATCCCTGATATTTGTGTGCTTCTCTACAGAAGTGTTTCTTTCCAAGCACTTAAATATGGATTTGCTTTCACCCTTGAAGGTTTGTTAGAAGGCAGGCAAGCTCAAGTTGACACTTTCTTTCAGACAAGGACCTGTTGTGATTTATGGTCATTTACAGGATGTCAGTAATGTGGATGTCAGTAATGTGGGGAAGGGTGCATTTTCAACCAACAAGTCTTTATTATATCTTTTCCTTGGCAATAAGCAGCAAGTTAAAAATCTGTATCAGGATCAAAAAGAGGACCCCTGATGATTTTTTGGACTAACATTTTGTAATATATAGCTCATGTGTTTGTATGTTCAAATCATCTTAACAAATATTTATTGGGTGTTTTCCTGCTGTCAGTTATGGTAGCTGAAGTAAATATTTTCATGATATTCCTGATGTATATAATTGGGAATTAAAAAGAAAATATGGGATGTTAGTATGGGTCTTTGCTGCTTTAGTCAAGTAGAAACTGTTACGAAGCAAAATCTCTTTTCCATTTATAAGTTTGAGTTATTTAGTGAACATCATATTAGTTAAAGATAAAAGATAAACAGAAACATTTACTTTTTAATATGAATATAGACTCTGATTTTAACAAATTTCTTAATTTGTATATTTACAATTACCTAACAATCATGATAGCAGAAAATATAGTCCTGAATTTTACTTTCAGGACGAATGATAAAAGATTTGTAGAGAAGTACTTTCTGTGAAAGACTCTTGCTAAATTCTAAGTGCCCTCTAAAAAACTGTCTTAAATAGGGAAGAATCAGTCTTCTTGTTGATTAGGATCCATTGACTACCCTCATTGTGATCATGATATGACTGATAAACAATTTAACACTGTTGGCCAGGAGACTTGTTGCTTAATTTGTATATTTGCAAGCAGTTTTTTGTTCCTTGTGATTTCCCTTTAATAGTTACCAAAATGGGTTTCTGTGATGAGAACAAATCAAGACATCTTCATTTCCTTAAGTTGGAAGTTTTACAGAGCCTTTTTGGAAGTCACTTTATATTGGCCTAAACACCGTCACATGCCAGAAAGACTGGGAAATAGCATTTATAAGCCTCACTTCTGAATAAAAATCAGTGTTATTTTTATTTATTAATTTTTAAAAAAGATTTATTTATTTATACATACAAGCTGGGGTACAGGCCAGAGGTGTGGGGCAGCCGGAGGGCTCACCAGAGACAGAGTGGGGAGCAGAACAGGCAGATCAGAAATACACTGCTGAGGGGAGCAGCGGGCGTGGCAGGAGAGGTCTGCGGTACCATGTGGGATTTTCCCCGGCTGGGCATTGAACTCGCATCCCGCGCTGCCAACAGCTCCACAGCGCAGCGCTCAACTGCTGCGCCAAAAGGGAGGCTCTATTTATTAATATTTTTAAGTATTTTTAATAGTAAGAAAAATGCTAAGACTTCGTTTCCTAAGAGTTTTTTTTTCTACCTCTGATTTCTTCCCAATACTTAGATGGAATATCTGACTATTCTTTCCCTCAATCTCTCAATCACATGACTTTGTACTTACAGCCTAATATTTCTACATGAGGAGAGACTCTTTCCAATCTATTTTAGCTTTTAACTCTACCAGCTTTGTTAGGAGTAAATTTGAAGCAAAATAAGAAAAGGGTGTTTTGTGCTTTCTTTTTAAAATTTCAGATTTATTTACTGACTGGCTTCAGTTACCTGTACAAACTGATTCATACAGAAACATAATTCTTAGCGTAAAAGGAACCCTTAGGCTGAAGATTTGTATCCATTAACTGAGAACAGTAGAGATTTCCAAATAAAAATTGTGGCTAAAGTACCAGAAGAGGGACACATGGATGCTAAGAAAGCGAATGACAGATAATCTTTTCTGGAAGGATTATTTGCCTGTTTAGAAATAACAACAACAAAAAAATCATTGAGTTTGGCTCTTCTTATTCCTTTAAACTCATCATGTAAACATATTGACATAATTGGTTCTTCTAGTATAAAATCTCTGTGATCTTCAAAGTAATGAGTCCTTAAGCAGACATTCCTTTTTTTTAATATATATTTTTATTGTTATTTATGTCTTTTACATTTTGTATTCCCCTTGGGTAACCCACCACCAATTCACCCGTGATCCATCTCTGTGGTCCCTTGTGTTCTTTTCTACTCCATTTTGTGCCCTTATCCTCCCCCTCCCCCCACCCCCCCAAGTGTCTCTCTCCTATTTGGTTTCCCTATAGTCCTGTTACAAGTGAAACCATTTGATAGTTTTCTCTTTGTTTCTGGCTTGTTTCGCTGAGTATGATCCCCTCTAATTCCATCCATGTCATTGCAAATTGCATGTGCTTATCTTCTTTCCATGCTGAATAGTATTCCATTGTGTATATGTACCACATCTTCTTGATCCAGTCATCTATTTTTGGACACCTGGGTTGCTTCCATACTTTTGCTACTGTGAACAGTGCCGCAATAAACATACGGGTGCATGTATCCTTTTGGATTAGTGTTTTTGTGTCCTTTGGGTAGATTCCCAAAAGTCGTATTGCTGGGTCATATGGAAGCTCCATGTTGAGCAGTTTGAGGAATCGCCATACAGCTTTCCATAGTGGTTGGACCAGTTCGCATTCCCACCAGCAGTGTAGAAGAGTTCCTTTTTCTCCACATCCTTTCCAGCATTTGTTGTTGCCTATATTTTTAATGTGTGCCATCCTCAGAACTTAAGCAGACATTCTTCAAAAAAGAGTTTCTGATTTGCCTCTCAGACAAACTTGCATTATCAGAGGGAATGAATAAAGGTGAGACCTTTACTTTGCAGGCAGTTGCAGACTTTTTGGAAGCCGTTTTAATCTTCTGGATTATATTTTAAATCTGGATACCTGTGGGTGGAAATCCTAATGTGAGCAGCAGAGTGATATTCATGAAAACTTTGCTTGAATAAGTTAGGGAGGATGCTTACCCAAGTAAACCTAATTAAATGTTCCCTGTATTTGGGCAACCTGAAGTATCAAGTTCTGACCTGGAATTCAGGTGCCCTGTGTGGAGCTAGTGGTATTGCATTTCCTTGATCTCATCCAAGATTATTGTTTTGCTGTTTTTTGATTTACTGAGAATCCTACCCATTTCTATAACTTTCCAATAGCATGGATACCTGACATAGTTGGGCATACCTAGTTATGAAAGTATCTTAGTGATAATGTAGTCTCATTTTGAAAGAAATGAATGAGCCAGGTGAATTGTCTTAAGCTGTCTAGTAGAAAATCTGGCATTAGAATGTTGGTTCTGTGCTGTCTAGTGTTTTCTTGTAAGCTTTCGATTTCTCAAAAAAAGAGACTAATGTTGCTTTTCTGTGTCCTCCTCCTTACCCCTGGTACTTACCAAACCCCAAATCTACTCATGTGTGTGTCAAGGTTTAGATTTAGTAAGAGGCTGTTTGGTTATGGAAATAACTTGGAAGGTAAAACCTGGCTGGCAATTTTAAGTAGGGCAAGGGGAGATGGGTTATTGTGGTGGAATGGGAGAAGCTTGCTAGTTCAAATCACATTTCTGCAGATTATGTTTGGACTTAGGGCTTTTTTGTCTGTAGTTTATCAACAAACAAGCTATTTTGCTGCTAGGGCTGCTGAACCTATAGCTATGTGAATAAGCAAGTAGGAAGTGTTATATAAATCATGTGAACTCAGACATTCCCCATTGCTAAAGTCTTGATATATTCACATCTTTCATTTTATCCTCCATGGCAAGGGTTATCACATGTAGGGATAGCATTTTTAGTCTTCTATGTGGCTAACTTTAATTCATGAAATTCTGTGTAATGTAATATTACATATAACACAAACAGTGAGGAGGCAGTCTTCCCGTCTCTGAGACTTAGGTTGACCGTAGAAGATCACTATGAGAGACATTTCTTACTCTTATGACCATATTTCTAAATCTCAAGTCAGTCTCATAAAGAATTATTTTTCTGTAATTTTATTTACCTGAAAAGTTTTAAAACATAATTGAAACTTCTTTGTTTAATGTCAGTATACTTTTTATTGTGTAGAGAAAAATTATATGAATTCGGACTTTTCCAGAAAATCTACAACATGCACATCTGAAGTCCACGTGTAACTTCTTCCTCCTTGTATTCCCTAGATTAAATAAAGTCAGGTAGGAGAGATGAATAAGGGAAGGAGAAAGAGATATACTTCAATGAGGAAGGTGGCCAAACATGTTGGTTTTTAGGACAAAGAGTGTAATTTAAGCTTTTAGTTTTGGCTTTTTTTGAAGCATTGGAGCGTCTCAAAATTTTTTTTGAAGATTTATTTATTTATTCATGCAAGAACTGGGGTGTAGGCCAGTGGTGTGGGGTGGTAAGAGGATTCACCAGAGACAGAGTGGGGAACAGAATAGGCGACTCTACTGAAGTACACTGCTGGGGGAGCAGTGGGCAAGGCAGGAGAGTCTGCTGTGCAATGTGGGAAGCTCCCTGTCCAGCTCCCTGTCAAACTAGTGCTGCAGTGGCTGCAGATAGTTTCATAGTACTGAGATTTAACCCATTGTGCCACCAGGGAGGCCTATGGAGTATCTCAAATTTTAATGTACATGCAGATCATTTCAAAATATTATAAAATCCAGATATGAATTCAGTAGTGGCAGGGCACTGATTCTCAAAGCGGGTTTCTCAGAATGATAGGGTTGGCACGGCCAGCAGTATTAGCACTCTAAATTCATGGGCCTTCCCTGATGTAGAGTTAGAATCTCAGGGGTCCCAGAAACAGTTTTAACAAGTTTACACAGTGATTTTTGTGTACTTTAAAGTTTTGGTATTATTGCTATAAAGGATATACCTTGGGGATTTTCTCTGGTGTCTGGAATTTGCCATTCTTGACTGGACCTTGCATTACTTAGTTATTAAGCAATTGAAACAGTTCAGCTGAGTTCTTACTTTTGTTTCCTGATTGATCATGAGTGGTTAGCAAGTTAACCGGCTGTATTAAAGTCTGTATTTGTTAGTCTCTCACCACTCTCTATTACAATCCCGTTACCTTCTAAAGCAAGTGTACCATTTCACAGAATCATGAGCATCAATAGTACATTTAGATACTATTACATGGCAATGAGTAATGCTTTAAGGATAGAGTGAAGAAGGATCTAATTAAGAAAAAAAAAAACACCCCATAAGAAAATATCCTGGAAGGGCCTCCCTGGTGGCGCAGCGCTATGGAGCTGTCGGCAGCTCGCGATGCGAGTTCGGTGCCTGGCAGGGGAGAATCCCACGTGGTGCGGCAGACCTCTCCTGCCTCGCCCGCTGCTCCCCTTAGCAGTGTATTCCATCGCTCTGCCTGTTCTGCTCCCCACTCTGTCTCTGGTGAACCCTCTCACTGCCCCACGCCTCTGGCCTGTACCCCAGCTTGTATAAATTAATAAATCTTAAAAAAAAATAAAAAAAAAAGAAAATATCCTGGAAGATCTTAAGGGTGTAGTGATTTTGTCTGGCCTTTGTATCTTTATATCAGCTTAGTCCCAATTCATGGGTACTTTCAATGATATTACTTGCCAGTGGCCATTGTGACCCAGATTCTATGACTCTATGGTTCTCATGGATACAAGCTTGCTTAGCAGTGCCTTCATGTATGTTGCTATTATTATTAAAGGAGGAATTTTTTTTATTAATCGGCATTGATTCTCTCTGAATTCAGTATTCGTAAGATATTTGCAAATAAATGAATATTGCCTCCTATGTCTCAACAGCTATAATTTTTAATCTCTGAAAGTTTTGTTGATTTCCTTCAAAGAATACAGCTGGAGAAATGTACATTGTATATTATTATTTGTCAAATTGTTTACAAATCCTATGATATAGATATGCTGACTATGTTTATCCTTTTCTACTGGGATGCTTTTGTCATGTAGAAAGGATCCATTTGTTTTGTGAATCTTTATAAAACAATATGGAGAGTTCACAGATATAAGGGTATACTCAACACGTGTTCCAAGAGGGATTTTAGGTATAGTAGTTAGATGGTAAAGTATTATCATCTATCAGTACATAGTTTATATGTGTGTGTGTGTGTGTGTGTGTGTGTGTGTGTGTGATGCATGTCATGCTATAAAATCTCTTATACAAATTCTCATAAAGTGTCTGCTTCAATTTTGTAACCTTTCCAGAATCAGTACACTGTGTCTTCAGCTCTCATTTACAACATATAGAAACTTACTCATTTTATGCTGAAAATTGGAAGGGAGCAGATGTTTATTCCTAAGCTAGAATTTTGAAGACCAACAATTAAAATAAATATGTCTCTGCCAAAACTTGAACTAAATTAAAAAATTTAGCATATGAATTAAAGCTTCCTTAAAACTAAATTTATCAAGGAAATACATTTGTTTTGCATTACTGATTTCAATTATTCTGAAAAGGCTTTTATTTTTATGGAACACTGAAGATTAAAAAAGTTTTAATCAATTTATTCTACAATTGTACCATTTAAAATGAATTATGACTGTCTTGCTTAAATGAGTGAACTATTAGCACACAGTTGACGAGCTTATAGGGAGATGTTAAAGCAGCTATTATCCTCTAGTTTAATATCCATATTCCCAGGGGACTACATGAAGCCTGTCTGTAGACTTGAAATAGAGAAAACTGAGGGCTGAGGATATTGGCAGCATTCTCTTTTCTCCTATTCACCTCTTTTTCTTGGGAATATGAATTTTGAGATGTCTTCAATGAGATATCCTCAAATACTTGCACTCTTAGTTCATTGCCAGAGATGAAAAGGGAGATTATTACCTTGTTTTTAGAAGTTCTGCTCTCTATTCCTATTTGTATAATGCTGCCTAATGTTTCTTTCTTTTTTTTTTAAATTTTATTTATTTATACATACAAGCCGGGGTACAGGCCAGAGGCGTGGGGTGGTGAGAGGGTTCACCAGAGACGGAGCGGGTAGCAGAACAGGCAGATCAGAAATACACTGCTGAGGGGAGCAGCGGGCAAGGCAGGAGATGTCTGCCGCACCATGTGGGATTCTCCCCGGCCAGGCGTCGAACTCGCGTCGCCGCTGCCGACAGCTCCACAGCGCAGCGCCCAACCACTGTGCCACCGGGGAGGCCCTGCCTAATGTTTCTGAAGTACCTCCTCAACATAATATTATTTTACTTTTAATAAATATTTATTTTCCTCCAGCTTTATTGAGGTATAATTAGCAAATGAATTTGTATCTATTTAAAGTATATAATGTGGTAATATGATATACCTATATATTGTGAAATACTGACCATAATCAAGTTAATTAATACATTCACTACTACACAGTTTCTTGACCACCATTTCCCTATTCTCTAGACCTTGGCAAACCACCATTTTACTGTTTCTATGAGTTTGATTTTTAAAAAGTATTCCACGTATGTGGTAGCATACAGTATTTATCTTCATTTGTTCTATTTCAGTTATTATAATGTTTTTCAGTTTCCTCCATGTTCTATTTATAATTTGCTTGAGGAAACTCCATACTGCTTCCCATAATGGCTGTATCAATTTTTATTTCAGTTAACAGCATGGATGAGTTTCTTTCTCTCCACATTCTCACCAGCACTTGTTATCTCTTGGCATTTTGATAATAAACATTCTAGCAGGCATAAGGTGATGTCTCATTGTGGTTTGAGTTCACATTTCCCTGATGTTTAGTGAAGTTGAACATCTTTCATTTACCTGTTAGCCATCTGTATGTCTTCTTTGGAAAACTGTCTATTCAATTCCTTTGCCCATTTTTAAATGGATTATTTGCGTTTTTGCTGTTGTGTGAGTTTTTTAATATATTTTAGATATTAACCATTTACCATATTTATGATTTGCAAATATTTTCTCCCATTCAGTAGGTTGCATTTTCATTTTGTCAGTAACTTCCTTTTCTGTGCAAAAGTTTTTTAGTTTGATGTAATCCCACTTTGAATTTTGCTTTCGTTGCCTATGTTTTTGGAGTAATACCAAAGAATTATTTTAAAGACTGATGTCTTTGACATGGTGTCAAGGAACTTTTGTCCTATGTTTTCTTCTAGAAATTTTATGGTTTTAGGTCTTACATTTAAATCTTGAACTCATTTCAAGTTTATTTTTTTGTGAGAGATGTAAGATAAGGGTTCAATTTTGTTCTTTTGCTTATGAATATGTTTTCACAACAGTATTTATTGAATAGACTACCCTTTTTCCATTGTATGTTCTTGGCACTCTTTTCAAAGATTAGTTAACTAATATATGCATCCCATTTAATTATTTTACCTAAAACTTTCATTGACTTTTGTTTACTGTGCCAGGATTCAAAGACCTCTCTGTTTACTGTTTCTACTTTGTTTTAATCTGCCCTCTGCTTCAACCAGTCCCATTACT
>PVIJ01000783.1:79286-247910 GCA_004024925.1 Scalopus aquaticus
TTAAATAAAAAAAAAAAAAAAAAAAAAAAGATTTAAATGTAAGCAGTTTACGGCATTTCCTTTCAATTATACTACATGCTTCTTAAACAGAAATGTTAAACACAATTTAATCCTTTACAGATAATTTAGGGTGGCATCATACACAATAAATATAAGTTGGAATGCACTGATTTTTACTAGACATGTGAGATATTAAGGGCTACTTATCTTTGTATTATATAGCCATGGTTGTGTTATTCTTGTTTTTTTTAATATTCTAATTTTTAATGTTCTTTTTATTTTCTTTATTGCTGTCACTCTCCATCTTTACTGCTGAATGTGTCTCTAAATAGTAGTACTTTCCGTACTAATATAATTTCAGTTTGTTGTAGATTGCTAAAACTTCCATAAATTTTTAATTTAAGTAAAAATAAATAGATACTGGATAAAGTTTAAGGAACTATCTTATGAATAAAGTGCCTCAGTTCGTGGTGCTGTTTTTCTCTCTGCTTGGATCCCTTCATTATTTGCTTGCTTCTGAATTCTTATCTACAAACTGAATAGTGCAGAATATTATTAAGTAACCTCCAAGTAAGTGGAACATTTCTGTTATTTGACTGGTAAATGTGTAGGAAGCTATATGTTGATTTGATATTTTCAGGTGAAACCTGCTCACATGTTGATTTATTGGCCCTGTCATCTAAGTTCCTGTCAAACTTGAAAACTCAGTATTAACACTTAGGACTTTTTGACTAACTAGAAAAATTAAAATAATTTTATTTTCAAATAAGGCCTAATTATGTTTCCTTGTCTAACCATCAGTTGATATGTATTTCTGATTTGTTACTTTAAGATTAAGTTTTAAGGTATTTTTAAATAAAATCCTACTCATTTTGCAGAACACATAGCTATATGAGGACAGCAGTTTTTAAAACAATGTCTCAACTCTGAAAATGTTCTCTTTTGCTTTTTCATCTTCCATTTTCTTCCCTTCTATCCGCCCTGCCTCCCTTACCCCATATCCACTGTAGGACAAGAGATGTAATGAAAGTCGGAAAATAGTAATTTATGGAGAAAGCCTGTGTTTCATGCTTTATGAAAGTAAATTGTAGAAAATTAATGTTGTGACAAGATGATTCTATTTTGATGAATAAAATCATTGAAAAGCTATCAAGTCCCACTGTTTCTCTGCTGAGAGAAATTTTTCCCCCTCTTTATCCTGCATTTGTATTCTTGGCTTTCTTCCCAATTAGTCTTTACAAAGGGTGATAATTAGTGAGATAGGATTTTGACCTACCTTCTGAACAATAAAAATACTTACCACCCATTTTCCACTTACTAATTCTATGTGCATTAATATGTGCTTTCAGAAAGAAAATCCTACACATCTATGATTCCTACTTAATAAAATGGTAATTGAATGCCAAAATAAAAACAATTTAAAAACAGCTTTCTGATTCCCAAAGAAGTGTACAAACGAAGTGCAATTGTTTGTTACATGTCTGATGACTGAGTTCAGGTACTTCTTATAGGCTAAACTATAATTTCTTATCTCCTTGCAGACTTTTTAGAATAAGAATAATAAATTAAATTTCTGTCTTTAAATTTATGGAGTAAGGGCAGGAGTAAGGGCAGGAGGTGGCAAAATATATATAAATTTAGAGTATTTTGCATAGGTGCATGGTTAAAGCCATATGTGCATGGTTAAAAAAAATCTAAGTAAATGGTATTATAGTAAAAGATTTCCTTCCTTTGCCCCCATTTCCCAGTTCCTTTTGCTCTTCTTACCTTCCACATAAAAACAGAGAAAGGTAGATAGCATATGATCTCACTTATATGCGGAATCAGAAAACAAACAAAAAATGAAACCAAAACCTGAACCCCTAGATAAAGATAAGGAATTAGTGGTTTCCTGGAGGATGGGGTAGGGTGTTAGTGAAATGGGTAAACTGAGTCGAAACTTATAAACTTAAAGCTATAAAGTAAGTCCAGGGGATGTAAGATACACTATGGTGACTGGAGTTAATAAAACTGTACTGGGCAGTTGAAAGTTGCTGAAAGAGTAGATCTTGAAAGTTCTTGTCACAAGAAAATAATTGGAACTTTAGTGATGGATATTAACTAGACTTACTGTTGTGATCATTTGATAATATGCTAATATTGAATCATTATGTTGTATACCTGAAACTAATATGTTACATGTCATTTATATCTCAATCATTAAAACAGACTATGATTACTAGTTCTTAGGTATTCTTTCAGAGTTTATGTATTTACAAGCTAAAACAGACATGGATTCTTATTCCTCCACTTAAAAAATATGTAGCACATTTTATAGATATTTTGCCTCTTGATTTTTTTTTTCCACTTAGTATATGTTGGAGTTTTTCTACGTATGTATACTTTATGACTGCATAATATTCCACTGCACTAAAGTATCAGAATATTTATTTAACAATTCCCTTATATCTGGATATTTGATTAGTTCCAATCTTTTGATATTAAATATAATCTATGTTGCAAAGAGTAATGTTATGCATACATAATTTCATACTGTACGATAAATTCCCAGAATTAGAATTACTTGATTAGAGTATATAGTTTACTTTTTATGAATATTGCCTAAGTGTTGTCTGTAGTGGTTGTGTTATTTCCAGTCTCATCAGAACATAAGAGATTGTTTATTTTCTCTGAGCCTTACTAGTAGGAGCATTTATCAATCTTTGGAATTTTGCTAATCGGATAAATAAGAAATTATATCCTAGTGATTTTTTAACAAGTATTTTTAAAATTGAGTGAGGTGAAATATCTTTTAATATATGGAAGCAATATTTTTTTTCCTGTGAAATGTATCTTTTCCCTTTTATTTTGTTGTTGGTCTTTTCATTATTGATTTCTAGAGGCTTTCTCTTTATTACACCTTTTTCTGTGACGTAAAGAGAAAATGTGTTTGAATTATTTATGTTTTGACTTAAATTTTTTTGTTTACATTGCAAATTGGTTGAGCTTCGTTATATAGCTATTTTTCTTTATGACTTTTATATTTTTAGTAATACTTAGAAAGGGTTTCCCCACTTTAAGGTTATAATGGAATTTTTCTATTTTTTTCCCTGCTATTTTTATTTTAAATATAATTTAAATCTCTGTTTCATTTGGAATTGTCCTGTAAATCTTTTTCTGCAAATGAATTCTTAATTATTGAATGGTCTACCCTTTTCCTATTGAAATGAGATGCTACCCTCATTTTACTCTGTAGTTCTCTTTATATTGTGCCCTAGTTTTGGATTTTCCACTCTGTCACTAATCAGTCTGATTATGTGCCAGTACTCACTGATACCTACTGAGGCTTTGTAATATGTTTTAACCTGTAGGATTCTGAAATTCTCTTTAAAATCTGAAATTAAACTACCTTTAATATCTAAACAATATGCTTTTCTACTTAGTAGTTCCTTATTTCTTTCTTTATAAATTTCCAGATTGACATTTTATTCAAATAGTTGGTATTTTTATTAGGATTGCATTAAGTTTTCAAATCAACATAGCAAATTGCTATCTTTATTTTTTTTAAAAAACGATTTATTTATTTATTTATGCATAGAAGAGCTGGGATATAGGCCAGAGTTGCAGGGGGTGAGAGGGTTCACCAGAGACAGAGTGGGGAGCAGAACAAGAGGATTGACTGAGGAATACACTGCTGAGGGGAGCAGCGGGTGAGGCAGGAGAAGTCTGCTGTGCACTGTGGGACAGCTTGCTGGCCGGGATCAAACTTCTGCTGCAGTGCTTATGGGTACCTCCATAGTGCTGAGACTTAACCTCTTGCGCCACCAGGGAGGCCCGGAAATTGCTATCTTTATGATAGTGAACTTCATTCTCAAAATCACATTATTACTATTAATTTGTCCAACATTTTTAGTATCCTCTAATACTACTTTAAATCATTACATATATTGCGCAGTTCTTACCAACTTTGTGTTATATCGTTTTTGGTAGTATTGTTATTGATTTCTAGATGTTGATTACCCATTCTGTCTTATTAAGATCTTTTATTGTTTGTAGTTGTTTCTCAGTTAATTTTCCTTTATTTTCTAGGTATATGTAACCATAGCTTCTCCAACAAATAATTTTTCTATTTTCCCCTTTCTAAATTTTTATGACTCTAATTACTGTTTGTCTTTAATTGCCGTGGATCATACTAGGGATGAATTTTTAATGCAACCAGTAGTTATGGGTGTTTTTGTCTTGACTTATGAAAGTGTTTTGCCATAAAACATGGTAATAGGTTTTGGTCTGAGTTGGATATATTTTTATTTTATTAAGGAAGTTACCCCCTGTGGGTAGTAGAGTTATAACTGGACACCTGACCACCTTCTTAAAACATGCATTTCTCATTCCTCTTTGCATTTAAGTGTGGTCATGAATAGTTACATTCCTTTTGGTTGGGTATACTGTAAGTCAGAGTGACGTATGCTATTTCTTCCACACCTTTTTCTTTCTCTTCTTGACAGCAGGAATTGTTAAGTGGTAGCAACCATTTTAATCACGCAGATGACAGCAACGCCCTGAGAAATGGCAAAACCACAAGGTAGAAGGTTACTAGGCCCCAGAATAACTGTTCCCTTCACATTGACTTGATGCTGAACAAAAGATTTGTTTATGCCATTTTATTGTTGAGTCTCTTATTATACTATCATTAGGTCTATTTTTAAGTGAGTTTTTTTTTTATCAGCGGTGATTTTTTTTGTAAGCATTTTTTTTCTTTCATCTATGGAATTATATACCATGATGAATCTCCTTAAATGTATAATATAAATTATAATGGTAGATTTAACATATTTGACCACCTTTGCTTTTCCTGGAGTATACCACATTTCATCCAATATATTATTAAATCTTCAGAGTTTTTCTGGTATTACATTGACCTTCATGCATAAAATTTATCAGTTTTTGTTTTTATAGTCTTTATTGGGTTTTGATATTAATGTTATTTTTTTGTAGAGAGAAAAATTTTTTTTTATATTTTGTGACTGTTTTATAAACATTGATAAAATGGCAGAGTTCCTCTGTAAAATTTCCAAGCCTGAAGATTTTGGAGTGTTCATCAACACATTTACTTAATTCAACTATTGAAATCAGACTACTTTAATGATTTTTTAATTTCCTTAGAGGTTAGTTTTAGGAGGACTATGTTTCTTAGAAAATAACGTATTTCATTTCGATTTAAAATTTTTTGGTCATAGAATTGAGTAAAATAGTCTTCTGTTTCTTTTATTTTTCTGTCTCAGTGAGTTGTTATATTTTTGTGCTGTGTTTTGTTTATATTTCCTTGATTAGTTTAATTGTGCTTTCTACATTGACTTTTTTCCTTGAAAACAATAATTTTTATTTTTTATTTATATTTTATCCTAATTCTTTACATTTAAAAATTATCTTCTTTTTTTATTGGCTGTTCAAAAATAAATTTGATTCAGATGTTCAATTGCCTTCTTGCTCATTATTTTAAAAATTTTAACAAAAAAATTGTTCTTGTAAAAGTTCTCCTTTGAGCAATATATTAGCTATATCTCATGAATTCAGATGTCTTTTCATTAATATTTTATATATGTAAATTCAGATATATCAGTTTGTATATTTTCTTTGAAGAGGGAATTATTTTAAAAGTAGTTAAAAATTACATGTATGAAGACCTTTATTATTTTCTAGCATTACTTATTTCTAGGTTTAGTGTATTATGTTCAGAGTATGTTTTCTGTATTTCTAGATTTAGGGATTTTTTTGAGTTTTTCTTCACAGCCTAATTTATTGTTATTTTTCATAAACATTGATAATGGGAAGAAAGATACATTGGCCAAAAATCTTGTGTTCCTGCTCTGTTAGTAGATTTTACTGCTCTTTCTTTAGTTTTCTTATAATAATTTTGTATCAATGCCATGCCACCTCTTTGTGTAATATTCAATTAAACGAATAGGGTCTTCCTGCCTTAGCTGTATTAGCAAAGATGTTGAGATGTTGGGAGGATCTAGGTGTGCATTTTCTTTTTACCTATGAGATATCACTTATGACAGAAACAAAACCAAAGTAAGAGTTCCTGTGATATTTATGAAAGGATGAATTTATAAGAATTAAATGAGATTAATTTAATGTAATGTTTCAGATTAGGACAATGATAAAATCTTAAATTATTAATATCAGTTTTTTTTTTTTTAAGATTTATATTTTATTTATACGTACAAGCTGGGGTACAGGCCAGAGGTGTGGGGCGGCGAGAGAGTTCACCAGAGACAGAGCGGGTAGCAGAAAAGGCAGATCAGAAATACACTGCTGAGGGGAGCAGCGGGCAAGGGAGGAGAGGTCTGCTGCGCCATGTGGGATTCTCCCCGGCCGGGCGTCGAACTCGCCCCGCCACTGCCGACAGCTCCACAGTGCAGAGCTTAACCGCTGCGCCACCGGGGAGGCCCTAATATCAGTTTTATTAGACTAAAGGCCTATGAAATATGTAATAATAGAAAGGTGCCTGTGCACAGACCTGGATCAATGCTCTAAGTGCATCAATCTAATTGAGATTAATGACTCATGATTAAGGTTAAGAGAAAGTCTATTCTATTGAGAATTCACTGGTCACTTGGACTACTCTCAAATTCTTGTGGAAGTACAGAGCAGCCTTCTACCAGAGGTGTGGGTAATAGGCTTATGGTCAACTGAATTCTGTCTGGAGTTATAGCAACTGGCTTAGAGTTTGATTATTATAGCTCATGTGTCACAGCTGAAGTGTTATAGCTCTTGCTTTACAGCTTGAATATTACAGCAAACATTTATTTGGAGCTTCAGGAGTAGTCCTGGGAATACAGACTCAAGAAGCACTTGAACTGAATGTCTAAGGAGTTCTGAGGTGAGTGAGCTTTTATAGACAAAAGAGGCAGGGCTAGGTCTCATCTCTGCAAGTGAACTTTTCAGTGTGTAGTTTTGGTTGGTGGAAAGTTTTCAAGCAGTGATTTCAATTCTGGGTGTGGCTTGCCAGTGTGTTTTCATTTCTTCTCAGCCATAGCCACTTCTGTGCATGCCCCTAAATGCCGGGGGCCTGACTCTAAAGAGCCTCCTAATTTTGTTTGGGTGTTACAGATGTTAAAAGTATGTTACGGGTCCAGTTATGACTGAGGCATAATTCGATGCAATCAGCAAAGCGGTGATTTATTGCTAGCTCGAGCTAGGGTCCAAAACAGCCCGGTATACCGACACAGTGGTCCTGTGGGCAAAATGAGGACGCCGAGTACAGAATTGGGTCAGCTTATAAAGGCAATGGAATTCAGCAAGTCCTAGTGAACTTGGCAAGACATCAAGGATGAGGGGGTCCTGGAGCAGATGGTCTGTGCTGTTATCTTTAGGAGTTCCTGGAATCCTCACCCCAGGCAGGGGGAGTTCTATCTCAAGGTTGCTGGCCTTGAGACTTTTATGGCTACTGGCAGCCTGGTGCCTTGCTGCCACTAATGTTGGTTTTAACCTTCGTCAGTGGCCAAACATTCTGAACAGTTTTTAGCATTCTTACTTTTACACAGAGACTCAGGATGAATCCATGTTCATTTTTCTTTTACATTTTGTTGTTATATAAATATCTGAAATATTATAATCCAATCAAGGATTAAATGGATTTGATCATTTTTGTCAAAATTTTGGAAAAAAATTTTGGAAAAAATTATGTAACCAATGGCATCATAATTACTTGTAAGGAAGAAATTGTTTTGGGAGCAAAAAAATTGGTAAGTCAATTGTGTAATATGTCAGAGACTTTAAAATAACCCTGTGAAAGGTTAATTTGTTCAACATGAAAAGATGGGAAGTGCTTATTTTGAACTACTATGAGATAAAGAATTGGAAGTTCGGGCCTCCCAGGTGGCACAGCGGTTAAGCGCTGCACTGTGGAGCTGTCGGCAGCAGCGACGCGAGTTCGATGCCAGGCCAGGGAGAATCCCACATGGTGCGGCAGACCTCTCCTGCCTCGCCCACTGCTCCCCTCAGCAGTGTATTTCTGATCTGCCTGTTCTGCTCCCCGCTCTGTCTCTGGTGAACCCTCTCGCCGCCCCATGCCTCTGGCCTGTACCCTAGCTTGTATGTATAAAAATAAAAAAAAATAAATCTTAAAAAAAAAAAAGAATTGGAAGTTCAAGACAACCCTTCTCTAGCTCTTTAGATTTTTCTATCTAAAATTAGAATAATATGATTAGAATTTCACATTTTAAAAATTTATTGAGGAATAATTGACAAATATATGGTTTTCAGAGTGATTTTATTTTCTTACAAAATACGTGCCATTTATCCTCTGGCTAGTGGAAGTGTAACTTGATGTCAACAGCATGGATGAAACCTGCATTAATACTTTCAGTCAGATTTTTATAACGTGATAGATAATTTTACAAACAACCCATACATAATGAGATAGAGTCTGTGAGAAGTCTGTGTTTTTAGGAATGATTCTCCTCAGGGACAGATACCAGTATTAGTTTCTTTTCAGAACTACTGGCTAATCCCCTTGGGTGGGTGGTTGTTTCTTTTGTTTGTTTACTTTCTAGTGAGCTTTATTTGAAAAAATTTTTCTGTTGCTTCTTGTTTTGTTTTTAGTTGTAGAATGCTAACAAAGGCATAGTTACACATCACATATGTTAATTTCTTCATTGTATTCATTTTCCTTCCATCTTTCTCAATTCATAGAGACAAATGTGGTCATTCCCCTTCAGAAGTGGAACTAGATTTTGTGTTAACTGAGAGTGAAACAATGTGACTTGATCTCAATTACTTTATTTTTAAGGATTTTAAAGTTGCTTTGTCATGTTGCCTCAGTATACTTTAAACATTCCTTCTCAGAGAAAGAGTTTATAAAGAAGATTTGTGGTGTAGAATTTTCCTCTGTTCAATAAATTTTTAGTCCTTAATAACATATATTGCCCCTTGTTTTAAAAAAAAATAGTGTTGCTAAGTAATAGCTTTTTCTGTTTAGTTTTATGTCAGTTTAGAGTGTATCACTGAAAAATTTAGAAGACTATTTAACTACATAAACTTTTAGAAGTGAATACTCTTTTGAGTGAAGTCTTAAAGTGTCAACAGTAATCAAACAGTAACACTATCAGGTGAAGATCACACATCAAAGCAGTATCAATTCTCTATTTAAAATAAGGTGTCCCTGACTTACATATTTCGAAAATGTTAGAGCTGGAATATTTAGTTCAGTCTTTTTATTTGTGGATTAAGGAAAAATAAAGCTTAGCGCAATGAAATTAGATCCTCAAGGTAATACTGCTTCTTTGTGGTTGAACTGGTAATAAAAGTCACCTTTTTCCCCCCTTCTCTACTTTCTTTTTCTATTCTGTTATTCTGATTTCTTAAAGGAAAGGTGTGTGGATGAAAATAAATGTTGACAGGGAAGACATGGGAATGGGTTAACATGAAAGTATAGGAGGGAAGAAAAAAATGTTTGTAGGAGGACATGTAGGAAGGGCACAGATGGTCAGTGTGTACGGCATTGAATGTCCCTGATCTGATCTTACAGTGGGAATCCATTGAGTTCCATGAGCATTTTTACTTCCATGAGAACATTCCAGCACTCCTGAATGCTTTTGGAAAAGAAACTATAGCTTCATATTTATCCCCCTAATAAATGTGATTTTTTTTTGTCATTTGAAATTCCTCTCCTAAGTTCATAGAGTGTAACAAAAATCAGGTGATATTTTTATTGTTAATGTCGGTGATGATATTTTTTAAAATAGTATTTACTGCAGTAATGCTGACTTAAATCACAGTGTGAGTTTTGGGGGTTAGGCTTATACCTCTACAATTGTATGTTATTTCACCACACCCACTACCAAAGCCCCAGCAATCTTCCATGAGACTCCCCTTCCCTTTGCTTCCATCCTACCACATGCCTTTCTGGTAGTCTTAATCATAGTCAGTGTGCTCTTCCCCTTCCTGTTTTCACCTCCTCCCACTCTCCCTCATATGTCCTTCCCACTCTACTGCTAGGTACTTCATATTTATGGTTAGCTTTCAAGGTTGTGTCTTTGTCTATCCCTTTGTTTGGTTTCTCTATATTCCACATATAAGTGAAGCCATCTGGCATTTATCTTTCTCCTCCTGACTTATTTCCCTTAGTTTAATCCCTTCCAGCTCCATCTGCGTTGCCATAAATGGCATGAGTTTATCTTTTTTTGGTAACTGAGTAGTATATAGCAATCTGAATAGTATATAGAGATATTTGCAAATACCCTAAATTGTTGGAAAATCAAGATTTCCTTTGGAAACATTTCAATGTCTATTGTGCTTAATGGTGTGATTAACACATCTTTGAGGGATGTGTTTGTGTAGATTTAGACATAATTTTATATTCTTATTTGGTTCAAATGTTAAATTTTCCCCCCATAAACCAGAGAAATAAAAATTTCCCCACTGTAGCTAAAACAAGATTACTTATAGTTTTTAATCTAATGGATATTTGCTGCACAATGTAATTTTTTTTTTGAGGAATGACACACTCAGTTAAAGTGGTCAAGCAGGTAACTGCTGGTTTTATATTATTTGTCTGAAATTGTGTTTGTATTTAATTTTTTTGTCATTTAATGTGTAAAACAGTGTATATATTATGAACAAGATTCTGTATCCTATGTCTTTTCCTTAGTACATGCTTCAAGTAATGGGTGTAACTAGCCTAGGTGACTACATGTGATATGTCGAATGTGATTTCATTTGTGTCATGCATGCTTCTTATACTAATCCTTTAATGCACTCATAGTTACTCAGAGCAGTTAAAAGCCTAAGCTGCTTCATGCGTTCAGCAGAAAACATTCTCTCCTACAAACACTGTGTATTCCCAAGTAAATCTACAATATTTGTAGCGGGATTTGTGCACCATTCCCAATTCTCCTTTTTCTGTGATAAATCTTTGTGCACAATTGTTTGATTATTTTTATCTCATGGTACTCACAAATAATGCCCCTGGAGAAACACACTTAAGAAATGTCTAACTGAAAGCTGTTATATAAGGAGCCATAACATTTCAAGAACTGAAACCTTTTCTACTGGGGCAACGTACTTTCAGAATATTCTGGAATTATTAGTATAGGTGAAGAGAAAGAGTGAGAAATAGCAAAAGAGAAATCATCTCTAACAAAGAAAAATATTCCCACAAAGCACTTTTTCTTAAATTTATGTGAGCTGAAAGTGCTGTTATTGTATGTTCCTGTCACATCCAATAGTAAATTTAGAAAGCACTAGCTGTTGGGAGTGAAATGCTACATATGTGTGTGTGAATATGATTTCAGTATTTCTATCAGTAGTACTTAATGCCTTGGTTAATTCAAATTATCCTAAATAATAAATATGTATATGACTGTGTTCTGGCTAAAACATCTGTCACACCAATCGATCACCTTATTCGATTCACTGCTCATTATTGTCTGGTTGGTAGCCATTTCTTTCCTTAATGGTCTGTGTTTGTTACTAAAGCTTAAGCTTGATCAAATATATCTATCTACTGTTTTCTATCTTTCAAATAATAGATAATTCTAGACACATATTCTTTTAATATCTTCATTTGACTAAAGTATTAGGTCTCTTCCTATCTGTCAGAGAAGTCTCCAATATCTTAAAACAAGATTTTTACATTCTTTTATCTGTCATGTGTCATGAAGGATTATTTTGAGTGAGTAAAGAAGTACTCAGAAAATTAAACTGGGTATAGAAGGTAACTACTGGTTCTACATTTCTTGTTAGAAATTGTATTTTCATTTGTTTTCTTTTATCATTTAGAAGCTACATGGCCGCCAGAGGAGTTCTCAAGATGGAGATGGGTGATTCCTGACAGTTTTAGGCACATTGTATAGATGTGGATATGTGAATGATAAATTGATGACCTCCTTTAAACTTTTATTTTTGAAAGGAAAGACAAGGCTGAGAAAATAACCTCAGACCTAATTCAAGAAATGAAAGGCAGGAATTTATCTTTTTTGATTGTTAGGCAAAATAAGTCAGAGAGAAAGAGATAAGTATCAGGTGGTTTCCTTATATGTGGAGTATAGTAAAACCAAACAAAGGATCAGACAAAGACAAACCTTGAAAGCTGACTGTAGATAATGAAGCATCTATGAGGCGCTGGGGAGAAGGAAGGAGTGGGGAGAGGTGAAAACAGGGGACAGGAAAGAACACAAGGGAATATGGTGATGTTCTATGGGCACTTTGGTGGGGGGAGAACTATGGCAACCAGACCTGAGTGGAGAAATCATATATTATCCAAAAATTAAATTGAAAAAAGAAATGAAAGGAAGGTAGAGATTAAGGAAAGAAGGAACTATGCTGAGTTTATGGAAGTTAGATGCAGGAATGGTGGCTGAGTATCATTTCTCATCCTTACTTAGATTGTGCTTGATAGACAATTTGTAAATCAAATAACTCCTTTCACTTTGCATAGGAGTAAGAAATGTTTCTTGGGTCAATAGAGGCAATACTTTGGGCTAATCTTTCTGGATAATTATGTTTATTTTGATGGATGGAGCTGTGGATACAGAAGTGATAGAGGAAAGCCAGGGGTTTTTCTCTGTTCTACTAAATCACACATGACTAGAAATTACAACCAGACAGCAATCTGTGAAGCAAGTGATAGGCGCTCCACCGTCTGTGCCTGCTGTGGATGTCTGGCACCCAACAGTACCAGATTTGGTGTAAGTGGGGCTTCTGTTTAGGAAATTTAGCCAATTATTTTTTTCTTGAAAAGTGGATTCTGGCTTTGTTTCTGCATACTTGTATGAGAATACAATCGCAAATTTGTTTATTGTATCAAAAGCATTAGAGCTAAGCTATTGTTTCCATAGGATACCGTAATACTCTTTATGAACATTTTTACTTTTGACAAAGGAGAGTTCCATTAACATTTTTCATTTTGATAGCTTTTAGATCTAAATATAGGCTTAATTTCTAAATTATTTGGCTTACCTTATATATGCATTTAAGTAGTTAAATCTTAGTAGTTTTGTAGTATAAAT
This sequence comes from Scalopus aquaticus, assembly GCA_004024925.1. Taxonomy (NCBI): domain Eukaryota; kingdom Metazoa; phylum Chordata; class Mammalia; order Eulipotyphla; family Talpidae; genus Scalopus; species Scalopus aquaticus. The sequence goes on from PVIJ01000783.1 coordinate 92,282, forward strand.
TTAAATTGTCTTCTGTCCCTTTTGTTTTCTGAAATATGAAAGATATAACCCTTTTTTTCATTTTATATGTCCCTACTAGCTTTAGAACACATGAGTATCACCTCTTTTTAAATCATCCATTTCTCTTGACCCTCTCCCTCTGAGAAAGGTTATATCTTTCTTCCCAGGAGTGGTATTATAACTTTCTTCACCTTCACTTCATTTTGGTTTAAAACTCAAGCATTGAATTACTTTTATTTTCTTTTCAATTTTTCTACAGTCTGTCATACTGTATATTCTGCTTGGGTATATGTGAGTTTGTCTCAATTCCATCTCTCCCTTTTATTTTAGTGTTTGTTACCTAATGCTTTTCACAACTTCTTTTGAAATTTACTTTAAAAAACCTTTCCTATAAGTAAAATTCCTTGTATATAATAAATAAATATAAAAATATATGATCAATAGTGTATCTTCTATGTTCCCTTTATAGTCACTAGTGCCACAGTCCATACAATTGTCCAAGTCATAAATCCAGTTGTTCTTGATTTTCACTCACTCACTCTCTCTTTCTGACAAAGCATCAAATCTTACCAAATGTTCTGTGTTGCATCACTAATCCTTTGCACCAGCATTCCCCCTACATGAACTCACAGATTACTGACTACATCAGTAGACTTCCAAATATTGTCCACCTTCTCAAATTTCTGCCCCTTTGCCCTCCCCTATAACTTTTTGAACTTTTTTTAATGTCTTTCTTAATGTCAAATCTGATTAGTCATTCTCCTGGTTAAAATCCTTCTCTGTGTTCCCAGTGCTTTCAGGTTGAAGTGGAGGCTCATTAGCATGTCATACATGGTTCTTCATTACCTGCCATTTTCACTTCAGATCACTTTCCCAAAACACTGCATGTTTAGACCATGACTGTTTCAGTCCTCTATATTGTAGTTTACCACTCTGCTTTTCCGTGTGCACTTACTTTATCCTGAAGTTTTTCTTTACGTTCCCCCCAATCCACCCCTTCATGTAACTAATTTCCTCCTGGTTCCTGAAATATAGGACATCATTGTCATGGGCTGGAGTCCTAATCCTGGAAAACACAATCCCCAAAACTATAATCCTGAATAATTAAAGTCCCTATGGCTAAAAATGTTGACAATTGCAATCTCGAAAGATTAATAATTCCAAAAATGTAATTCTTGAAAAAAAATCATTAAAATACATTTATTTACATTTTTACAAGGGAATTTATTTGCAAAAAAAAAAAATCACAGTGCCCTTCAGAGACCCTTTTACAATAAAATGCATATCAGAAGCTATTTTATCTTTCGTAAATGCAGATGTATAAATAGGACTCTTTTTGTCAAATCTCTTTACTGGGGAAGTTTCAGTGCTTTTATGTACATACCCAGTGTTTATATTACAAAATCAACCTTTTGATAATGCAATTTTGCAGAATCAGATTTGCAAAAAAAAAATGCATAAAATGAATTAGAATTCTTTGGAATCTTTATACAGTTTATACCTAAAGTATTGGTTATGCTGCAAAAATGAAATATATCGCATAGTCAGTTGTAAAAATTATTAATGATAATTTAAAATAGTGGGGAAAAAACTACAAAAAAAAATTGACACGTGAAAAGGTGTATTATGGGCAATTCTTGCAAGTAGTCCATAAAAACTGGCTGATGTTTTTTTGGGGGGTGGATTTAAGTTGTGATTTCAACATTTGGGATTTTCACATTTTAGAATAGTGATTTCTGTTATATTAGGTTTTAGAAATTTTGATTATTCAGGATTATAGAATTTAGTATTGTTTCTTCTAGGATTATGATTGTCACCTTCCTGAAGTCTAATTTGCATGCCTCTCATCTGTATTCCCATAGCCTTGGGCACACTGCCTTATCAACACTTATCCTTTACTAATATTGTTAGTTCACTATCCCTTGGTAATGGGCATAGAGTCTCCAGGATCTGTTATAGTATTGCTTTCAGATGTCTGTTACAAATAAATAGCTAAATGAACCTGAGGACTATTCTAATTGTTCTTAAGTACTTTCTGCATTTTTATTCCCTTTTAATCAAGCCTCAGATTCACTGAATTATATGTAAATACTGATGAGGGTACCAAATTTAAGCAATTGAAGCCTTAATTGTTCAATGTTAGAACACTCAAAGATTGGTATTGTTGACCCTACATTCAGATGAATAACCAGGCACACAGAGTGAAAGATTTAATTCAAAATCTATATGACCTCATGGAAAGAGATAAGAACCAAGGAGCAGTTTGGCTCTAATATTAGGTGTTTCTGCTACATAACTCTCTTTCTTTTATTATTATTATTGGTCAAGAAATGTTAACTTTTTTGGGCCTCCCTGGTGTTGCAACGGGTTAAGTCTCAGTCTATGAAGCTATCTGCAGCCACTGCAACACGAGTTTGATGCCCGGCCGGGGAGATTCCGACATGGCGTGGCAGACCTCTCCTGCCTCACCCGCTGCTCCCCTCAGCAGTGTATTTCCGTCGATCTGCCTGTGCTGCTCCCCACTCTGTCTCCGGTGAACCCTCTTACCGCTTGTACCCCTCTGGCCTGTACCCCAGCTTGTATGCATAAATAAATAAAAAATTTAAAAAATGATTTAGAAAAGGATATTTTATGTTTTCTGTAGAGGATATTTTATATTGTAAGCTGTCAAATGAAATTCCTTGCTAGGGTGCTTTGCTATATAAAGAGATTGTAAATTTTAGTGCCTTTCTCATTACTTTGAGTATGAAAGAACCACAGTTCACTTTTTTCATCTTTGCTAGCCAATATGAGTAAAGAGGAGACACTTAGCAAGGGTTTTTGCCTTATCTGCCTCATTTAGGCAGGTAAGACTAGATCTCTGTAGCACGAGGAATTTTATCATGAATTTGTGTAACTAAACAAGAAGAAACAACATTTCTATTTTTTCTGTGGTTCCTCTTGCTTTCTGGCTTTTTCTTACTCCTTGCTATAACTGAAAAGATTACAAACAACAGAGTTTCCTATTGCCATTCATCTTTGTAGTACTGTCTCATATCTTTTAAATGCATTTTCTCATCTTAATTCACCACCTATGTCATAGGTCTTATCTCTAATCTAGAGTTGAGAAACCTGAGACTTGGATAAAATGAACATTCAATAAAAATAATTAGAGATAATTTTAAACATTTATGGCCCATAGAGATTATGTAGTCTCCTTTGTCATATAGGTAAAGAAGTAGACCTAGAGAGGTTCAAGTGTTTTCTGTAGTTACATAGTTATTGGTCAAGCAGGGGATAAATCTCATTCTCCTGTATTTACTCAGTATTTGTTTTGTTCATTATACTTAGTAGAACTTTTCCTACTCTTATATTTATAAGCCATTTAATAAATTAATTGATAATCATTATCTATCCTCTCTATCTCCATATACATATGTATGTATGTATATATATATAGATATAGATATAGATATCCATACATATATACATATATATGATAAGGTATCAAGGTTAAAGGGTTAACAATGTAAAATTTAACGAGTCAAGATAAATGTAGAGAGAAAATGTAGTGGAAGAGCTGAGACTGTTTCTGCTGCTTTAATAGTATCTTCAGCTCAAGGCCAATAGCATATTCAGAGAAGATATACATAATTGCCTTTACCACTCAATTGTGGAAGAGTTTGACTTTGTCAAGCAGATCTAATATATCTGCACGAAAAATTTAAGGAATCCAAGGAAAAATGACATGTTTAGGGTTCTCCTCTACTGCATGGAGTATCTGAGGAGCACAAAGGAGAAACTTTCTGTCCTTTGAGTGATAAGTCGTTCCTTAATACTGTCAAGCAGAACATCCATTCCGAGAGGTTTGATCCTTGACCTTCATCACCAGAAATACTCTTAGGAGCTTGGTTTTAAGCAGATTACTTCGCAGTATTGAGAAATGGATAACAACATTTTTATAAGCCAAGTACTACTTAGCATTACTAAAGATTTATAAACTTATTGGTGGAGAAGCCTTTTTTTTTCCCCCCCAACGAAATGAACCAATATGGAAAACTCTCCTTCTTACTGCCTATATAAGTTTGGTAAAGTCATTTTCTTTTCTTTTCTTTTTCTTCTGTAGAATGGTCATAATATACTCCACTCCACTGGATTAAATTTGAGGCATATCAAACAGCCCTTCTGCTATATTCTAGGTCAGGGATTGGCAAACTTTTTCTCTAATGGGTAGGTAGTAAATAGTTGATGCTTTGTTTGGAACAAAGGTTTCTGCTGCCCTGTTCAACTCTAGCATGGTAGTGTGAAAGTAGCACTAGATAGTGCACAGACATTGGTGTGCCTGTATTCCAATAAAATTTTACTTATGAACACAGAAATGGAATTTCATGTAATGCTTATTTATACAAAATATTCTCTTGATATTTTCCCAATGATTTCAACTTACAAGACTCTATGATAACCTGCAGGCTGTACAAAAACATGTGAATTTGGTCCGAGGTCTGCTGTTTGCCAGCCTTACTCCAGACGACTGTCTAGCTATAAAAGGGTTCCAAATTTGGAGGGATGGTGGAGTGGTGGTTGTGTTGGGGGATTGCATTTGCTGAGCTATTTAGACTATTAACGCCTGTCTCTTCACATGATACTTAGAATGTCTTTGCATATATTCCCAGCTAATGTATAAGAATACTCAGAGTAGAGGAAATAATTTTCTGTGTTATTTGTCTGTCTTGGACTTGGACAGAATGTCTTGTACAGTGAAAGTAGCACACTGCACTCAGGCAACTCAGAGTTGAATTGATACAGATCAGTAGTGTCAGCATTTCTGTTCAAAAACAAATTTTTCAAAGTTTTGAGGTCTCAGCACTTTCCCAGGCACAGCAAACTGCATCTTGGCACGCACATTCCTAGTCTCAATATGAAATGATCATCTTTCTTTTTATTTTTGCTAGTTTAATCCAAAGACAATTTCTTTGTATTACAGAAAGGATTGACAATGGAAAACACGTTGAAATCAAAGCATCTAAATAAAAAATATATCATTTAAAATTTCTTTTTGCAACTATTAACCCAGTAGATTTATTTTGAAATAATGTTTTTGCGATTTTAAAATGTTTGCTTTTGGGCTTTGGATAATAGCACTGGATATATAGTTATTATAGTTGGAATGAAGAGATTTCCATCACAGAGATGAGCAGTGAAAAGTGTGTTCACTACAACTCTTATTTAATGGAAGAAATGACTGTTAAGAAGAATAAAAAAAGCAAAATTCATGATCTTATTTTATTTTCTTTGTATGAAAGATACAGTGGCAAAGTCTGACCTCCCATGATTTCCCACAGACTAAAATCTGGGACTTGGTTCTCCTTCCTGTCTTGTAAGATGGTAGGTAAAAAAGCTAAGAGCCAGTTACTAAAGAAAAGGAACCTAAAACCATGAAGGCTAATACTGGTGGCAAGGGTAAGAAGGGTAGCCACAAGGCCAAACCACTTGAGAAGGGAAAGCCCCATTGTAAACCCTGTCCTAGGCAGAGGACTTGGCAGATTTTCCCAACCTGCTATGTATTCTACAAAGACCAGTTATGAGAGGAAGTATATTCAGCAGCTACATCCAGAATTAAAAAGAAAAAGGAGGTTTTACTACAACCACAAAACTGGTTTATGGTGACAAGAATGATGGTATGAGAGTGTTTAAAATTTGCAAAATGCTTCAAATACTATCCTCCTGAATATGTACTACAAAAGCTGATGAGCCATAGCAAAACCTTCAGCAGCATGTGAAAAAACTGCAAGTGAGCATCACTCCTGGGACCAGCCTGACCTTGCTCAGTGGGTGTCATGGAGGCAAGAGGATGATTTTCCTGAAGCAGCTGAGCCGTGGCTCATTATTGGGACTGGATCTTTGTCCTGCAATCGAATTTCTCTGCATAAAACACACCAGAAATCTGTTAACCCCACCTCCACCAAAATTGGTATTAGTTGTATGAAAATCATAGAACTTTTCACCGATGCTGACTTCAAGAAGAAAAAGCTGGATACACCCTCATACCATGAAAGTGAGATCTTCGACACAGAGAAGGAAGAGTATGAGACTACAGAGCAGTGCAAGGCTGACCAGAAAGCTTTGGACTCACAACATTCTGCCAAAAATAAAAGCTGTTCTTCAGCTACAGTACTCATCTGTTTGCTGTCACAAATGGAGTTTTCCCTCATAAATTGGTGTTCTAAATTTCTTCCAGAGTGTAGTTAAATAACTTATCCATTAAACAAACAAACAACAGCAGCAGTCTGAAACAAAGTTTGGGGATTACTACATGTTTAAATCTCTAAACTTCATCCCCTTTCATTATAGACCACAGAGCATTGTCTGTTACTCTGAGTTCAACAAAAGGTCTGATTGGTACCAATTAGAAGGTACAGCATTGTACTGTGCTGTATTAACAGATGGACTGCTTAAATTAAGAAATAACAAAGTTTAAATTCCCAGATTAGATAAGATGTACTAAAAAAAGCCATTAGCTGAGAAGTGTTTTATCAGAAGATAAAGATTTTCAAGAGAGGTTTAACAACCGGGTGGCAACTAGTTTTGATATCTAGAATTTCCCTGGAAGTCAAAGAGCTGTCTACTATTTTGATGGAAATACAAATTTGTTAAATCATACTTAAGGCACATAACCTTTGAAAAAATAAAATTCACATGCTTTATAAGGTTTTGATTTTACTGTATCAAGAATGAGGTCTGGAAATCGATATCTTTATAAAGCTTCACTGGTGTCTTAGGTTAAGTTCCAGGAAATAAAGTTTGAGGCAGGTAGTATTGTGTAGAAGGTTTATTGGAAAGTGCTCTAGGGAAAAATAACAGTTGGGAAGAGAAGCATGCTTGGAAAGGAGGAGCAGCTGAACTTCAAAGACGTTGGTCAAAGTCCTGCTTAATCCTCGGGAGACCTAGAGCTGGGATGGCCTTGAGAGTTTTCCTGAAATGAGGCAAAGAGAACTTTGTGTCCTTTGACCAATCGCTGGATGTAGGCTTCCCTGGGGGTGGGGGTGGAGGGGGGTGGGTGGGTTTGAAAGTTGAGAGAGTCCTCTTTCTTACACAGATGGTAATTTTCAGAAAGGATCTAGCTACCCAGCCAACAGTCAACACTTGTGGTAACCAAAAAAGGGAACACTTCTTTCCTGAGGATGTTTCTAGGTAGCAATACACAGTATCTACTTTAACAGATGAGTCTCATGATGGAAAAAATTATTGTCTAAGGGATCCCTGGGAACTAGTGGTTAGACTGCAGGGCAGACAGGGAGCAGGCATCTGTTTCTAAAACGTACTTAGTGCTTACTACATGTCAGATAGTAGAGCTTTAGGCACAAAAAGATAACTCCCCTACATTCAAGGAGCTTATTACCATGCAGTTAAAGGCAGACCTGCAAATAAGCTATTAAAGCATAATTGCCAAAATAAAGATGTATTTGAGGGTTTCAAGATATATTTTTTTAAACATTTGCTCACCAAAAAGTGTTCCATTCTCGGATGCTTATTTTAATTTGCTATATAACAACTTCCAAATCTAAGAGTCAATTTAAGCTTCTTCCCCTTCACCATGCCATGTCCTTTAATTCTGTATCATACTATGGTGAGGCAACCAGGGTCTTTAAAAAACAAGTATTCTGCTCTCCTGCAATCAATTTGCTGAAAATTAAACCATAAGTCTTAAGTGTCAAATAGAACAAACTCTTGATAGATACAATGGTTAGATTTTGATACCCTCTTTCTATTCTTCAAACTGATAACTTCAATTACACCACATATTTTTTCTCTATAAAATGCCTTCGAATATAACCCAAGTATTTATTGCTCCTTTAAGAACCTATAGTAAAATATTTAGTATCCCTACTTTCTGCATAAAAATATTTGACACATCATGTTTCATTTTCATTTTTTTAAAAGATTTATTTATTTTTGCATACAAGCTGGGGTATAGGCCAGAGGCGTGGGGCAGCGAGAGGGTTCACCAGAGACAGAGTGGGAATAGAACAGGCAGATGTACTGAAATACACTGCTGAGGGGAGCTGCGGGCGAGGCAGGAGAGGTCTACTTTGCCATGTGGGAATCTCCCCAGCCAGGCGTCAAACTCGTGTCGCCACTACCAACAGCTCCACAGTGCAGCGCTTAACCGCTGCGCCACCAGGGAGGCCCCTCATTTTCATTTTTATCCCAAGTAGTAGTAACTTCAGAAAATCCTGCAAGTTACACGAACATAATGACAAGCAGAAAACCAAAAAGGGTGCAGCAATGTGAGAAAGCTGGGAAATTAGTTATTGTTACTAGTTAATAGGTAAGACATTGCTAAATATTGAGTTCATAGCTCACACAATTCAAATTTATGGTTCATAAAATTATGAACCATTATAAGTCATGGATGTAGGGTTGCTCAACAAGTTATTGAAAAGTTAAGAAGTGTCAAATGTATTCTTCTATACTATTTATGATCCTTATTTCATAAAATCCTAGGATTATTCAAAGACCTATCAGCATATTTCAAGTTCTTATGAAATGTGTTGGAATTTATTGCTGAGCAAGAAAGAACTAGGAGAGATTTTGGTATTTTTTTCAACTCTAACTTCCATAGAGACTCATAGAGTTAGAAAATAATTTAAGGGTCTGTCTAGTCCTGGGGCTTTTATTTTTGAGGTGTCAGGTTGGTAGAGGCAAAATAACAGGTATACCTACAATTTCAACATTTAAAGTCTTCAAGCCAGTTATACTAGTTATCATGTGTTCTAATAGCCACATCAGATTTTGGAAACCCATAAATGGAGAATAGGTGTATAAGTTGCATTTATATAAGCTCCCCCATACCCCAGGAATCCTTCAAATAGATCAAAAATCAGAATTTAAGAAATGTTATAATTCAAATTCCAGAAACAGAAAGGAAGCTTTTAAAAATATTTGAAGACACTGTAACTAGAGAAAATTGATAAATTTATAAAGGTAGATGATTAAGTCTGAAGAAATAAAGAAATTACCTTGAGCATGATGAAAGGGCAATTTTACTAAGTTATAATAACTATGTTTGTATTAACGCTTTGCCCAGAATTAGTACATCTTACATAAATTTATTCGCAAACCCCTGAATAGTCTACTTAATTTTTCTACTTCAGTTTTCTAGAAAATATATTGATAAAAAAGCTTAAGTTTTTCTAGTTAGTTAAAAAAATAAGTATTTTTAAAATAAACCAATCATTCAAATCATACCATCTTCTGTCATAAAAAGAAAGTTTTAAGAAAACAAGCAACATTAAAAAAAAGTTCAGACACTACATGTATAAAAGAGTACCTGGGATAAGACTGAAGCATCATGGGGGGCCTCCCTGGGGGCCTCCCTGGTGGCGCAGCGGTTAAGTGCTGTGCTGTGTTGCTGTCGGTAGCAGTGACACGAGTTCGACGCCTGGCCGGGGAGCTTCCCACATGGCGTGGCAGACCTCTCCTGCCTCGCCTGCTGCTCCCCTCAGCAGTGTATTTCTGTCGCTCTGCCTGTTCTACTCACCACTCTGTCTCTTGTGAACCCTCTCGCCGCCCCATGCCTCGGGCCTGTACCCCAGCTTACATGCATAAATAAATAAATCTTTAAAAAAAAAAAGACTGAAGCATCATAAAAATGTGTGCTTCGGAATCTCACCATACTCTTTCCTAGAGTCTGTGGCTTGGGATAGTGAGCTGGATGTGCCTGTGGAAACTGGACCTGCCATCTGATTCCTAGGGAAGATTTTGAGAAGTTGCTACTCTGCCCACTTCCTTCCTATTCCTACCTTCAGAAAAGTCCAGCTTACTTTCTGGGGCTGATTTAACAGCCAGTAGATAGATATGAAGCCTTACCTGGGGCATGGCAAACTAATTGCCACCCCCATGCTATTTCTTTTCCCTATATCACATTTCCAAGAGTGAGCCCCCCTAATCCTGCTGTCAGCCTTCTAAAAAATGAGAGCTTCCTGAAGAGAGCATGTCTGCCTTTGGCAGATGCATGCTTTCCCTTCGGATATTCCTGCAGAGGCTACAAAATCAATTGTTTGTGTCCTTGGACTTGGGCTAGATTAGATTGAAGATCTTACACACTAAGAATATAACATTTTCTCTTTCTTTAGTCATTCCCCAGCCCCACCTATGCCATGCATTTGCCTTACCATCATTTTAAATAAAATGGAAAAGAAGATCATTTTGCTTGGGGTTTACGAGTCCTGTGCTCTGGAGTTCATGAAATAGTGAGTGACTTGTGGGGTCAAAATGAACAATTTTATTTGGAGTTAAGCACTTTTGAAAAACTCAAGAAATGAAATTCTGCTATTCCCTGGAGGCTAGAGTGTTAAAAGAAGATGTTCAACCACTAGAGGAAAGAGAAATGAAACTTCTCTTTAGAGCTTCTCTATATGCTGATTTGCTGCTGGAGAAAAGAGACTAAAGTTAAAAATTGCTGAAGCTTAATTTATATCCTGTCACAGGATAAATTAATTGCTGTTAATAGTAAGTCAGTAGCCTATCCTTATTTGATCATCTGAGAAAATAACAATGGCATTTACTACAAAAAATTTTTTAAAAATTAATATGACTTACATATAAGAAATAATTATATATTGTGAAGAATTTGGTTACTTCAACAATTAGATAATAAATATAATTTCTTTAAAAAAATGGAAAACGGGCCTCCCCGGTGGTGCAGCGCTTAAGCGCTGTGCTGTGGAGCTATCGGCAGCGGCGATGAGAGTTCGACGCCCGCCCAGGGAGAATCCCACATGGCGCGGCAGACCTCTCCTGCCTCGCCCGCTGCTCCCCTCAGCAGTGTATTTCTGATCTGCCTGTTCTGCTACCCGCTCTGTCTCTGGTGAACCCTCTCGCCGCCCCACGCCTCTGGCCTGTACCCCAACTTGTATGTATAAATAAAAAATAAAAAATAAATGGAAAACGACTTTTTAAACTGTGTTGTAAATCTTAGGAATTAATGCATTCTTATGTAGTTTAAAACCTCAACACCTATTGAAATAATGATTACATATTCAAAATACTATTCTGTTTTCTCTGAGTATTATGCTAAATTTATTCACTTGTATTATGATTACAGCGGTTGATAAACATGTCCATTCACTAATGCTACATCAGGAACAACCTTGTAGGGTAGGGGGAAAAAAAAACACCAAACCTCTGCCTTATATACACATACCCTCCTTTTCTCTAAGTCCCTTTGGTTTCCATTTCTTTGTGTTACCATCCCTATTTTCTGTTTTTGGCTAGTATTATCACTCTACGGATCCAGTGAACGATTGTCTACTCTCTGATAGTGGCAGAAGTCTGGAGAATTCCTCCACCTAAGTGTGCAGTACTGGACACCTGGATACAATCTAAATGCCTCTTGAGCAAGTTCGTAATGGTCTTATGAAGGCAATGCACAGACCAAGCTATTAAACTTGAGTGATAATTTTCAGGTCAGCTTCTTAGAGACTAAGAGTCTCTAGAAGGGTATTTAGATTTAAACTAAGTGTTTACTTTAAACTCTATGTATAATGTGCTCTGCCCACACCCATCCTCCACACACCCACTGTTTATTCGTAAAACAAAATCCTAAGTTGAAAGTGGTTTATGGCAAATTGTATGTTTGCAGGTTTAGAGTCTTAAGAGGAGTAGATTTAGAGGAGTATTTAGTGCTGGTGAAAGCTACACTTGCTAGACTAATTGAAACTTAAATTAAAGCTTTACCTTTATAACAAAAATATACTGACTTCCCTTGATATTAAGTGGTTGCAGTTTGAAGTAATGTACATTCCTATTTTTGTATCTGGACAATATGATTACATGTGTGAACTGCTAACAAAAATAAGTTATACTTTAATCTGTAAATGGTATCTCAGTGTAATATTTTGTAGCCATTGGGGAAAAAAATAAGCTCTCTAATCAGACTATGTTCTTTGTTGACTGTTTTTGTTTGTTTAGTTCTCTGTGGTATACCCTGTAGTTATAATTAAATGATGTAAATCTGCCTTTTGGCAAACACAGGTTATTTTCCTTTTCTCTATCTTCTTAGCTTTATGCAGAACCTTACCTCCCTTCCCTTATCCCCCAACCAAAAAAAAATGGCACCTCACCTATAGTTTTCCAGTAAAACAAACTCGTCACTTGGGAGTCATTGTCTCTCTCTCACACCTCACATCCAATTCACAAGCAATTCCCTGGGCATATCCAGAATTTTGCCATTTCTCACCACCTTAATTGCTACACCAACTTTTGCCTGGATTATTATGATAACCTCATATCTGGTCTTTTTGCATCTCTACACAATATATTCATTAGCCAGATTAAGCCTTCTAAATCTATGTCAAATCATGTAACTCCTCTAATTCAAACATTCCAATGACTGACTTCACTCAGTGTAAATTCCTAAGGGTCTTGCTAAGACCAATATTGTCCTTCACTATCTGACGTCCTGTTACCCTTTGACCTCATTTCTTGCATGTTGTCTCTCTCTCTCTCTCTCTCTCCATACACACACACACACACACACACACACACACACACACACACTCATTCCACAGAACTAGTATTCCATGGCTTAGAAAATTTAGCTTTATGCAAGTAGGGACTATAGAATAGCTATAAAGGGAAACAGTGGCAGTGAGAAAGATGGGTTTGATAGGGTAAAACTAACAGAAACTGTTGCAGAAATATGCATGAAAGAAATGGGGCCTATAATCAAAGATCTCACTGTGGCAATCAAGAATGAAAATATTTATTTAAGAAATTGATCTTATTACTGAATGGTCTCTTATGAGAATAACTTAGGTGGTTAGGGAATCGGGACTCTTTAGTGTTTTACTTTTTATACAATTTAAAGGGAAGAGTCTAGCTTCATTTCCAAGCCAGCATGGTTCCTTAAATAGCTGAGTGTCTATCATCATTTCCATTTAATGCATGTATAATGCCCTGCTGTATTTATATTCATGTTAAAAATCAAGACATTTCCAACCAACTATGATTTATTATTCTTAAAGCCAATATTGATTTTTTAAACTAGGATTTTTTGAATTGTTTATGATAATATACAAATGCCTATTACTAGACGTCTCCATCCAGATCTTTCCCTGATATGTGGATATTAATTTTATTGGTGTGTTGTAACAAAGTACCACACACTAGATAGCTTAAAACAACTAAAATTTATTCTCTCATAGTTCCTGAGATTAGAAGTTTGAAATTAGTTTTAGCAGGGCTGTTTGCACTGATATAAAGTCTGGATAGAGTCCTTTCTTATGTCTCTCTAGCTTTTGGTTGTAGCCATCACTCCTGGTGATACTTGTCTTGCAGCTATATCACCTCAGTCTTTGTCTCTGTCATCTAATGGCATTCTCCTAGTGTGTGTCTGTCTCTGTGTTTAAATTCTTAGTATAAGCATATTAGATTAAGGGTCCACTGTAATATAGTTTGACCTCATCTTAACTAATTACATCTGCAGTGACCTGTTTCTCAATAAGGTCAGGTCATATTCTGAGATTCTGGGGATTAGTATGTCTACACATCCCATTTGGAGATACAACTCAACCCTTAACAGTGTGTGTGTGTAAGATATGCCAGCATATATGCAAAGAAGTTTGTCTTCCCAATTTTACTAGTATTTTTTTTTGGACATCTGCTTCTGTGAAATTAACTTTCTCTACAAGACATGGACAAAGCCATGTCTGACAAGGTATTAAAATTTGGCATAGCTGCTCTTCATGCTGCAAACCAATTATTTGGCTACCCGGGTCTTTTCATTCATAGCACATTGTCTCACATTGGAGTTGTAAAGCAACACTAATTTTAAAGAGTGATTCTGATTAATGTATTCTTCTTGTCCTACTGCTTCTTTATATTTTATGCTTCAGTTTCCCTCCCCTCTCTTCTCATCTGTATGTATTTTCTTTGAGGTTATTTTGCTAAGCTATTCCTTGCTAATTTTATTACCTATTTGATGGTGGGAGGCTTGTCAGGGTGGCCTTTTTGAAAGCCAAGTTATACTGACTTCTCCAGGTTCATAAATATTAATTATGTGTTACTATGCTTCTGTGTGCTAAAACATTGTTGTTCAGACTGTATAAGAAAAGCATTTTATAATTTCACGCAGATCTGGAGTAGCAAGAAAATGTGGCAATGACATTTGGGGGAGCATAATATCTAAATGTTAATATTGTACACTGCTTACTAAAAAAAAGGATTTCTCTTCTTCTGGTGCTAATATTCTCAGTTGCATGAGTGTTTTCATTTTCAATTTGCACTTTATTCCTTATAGCTATTTTGTTCTTTTTAAGACAGTTATGAAAAAAAAAGAATGAACTAGTGTTTTGAATAAAAGAGTTGGATTGTGTAGGGCAGAGTTGTTACTCAGCTTTCCTCATCCTTTTGATGAAAATTCCAAGTCAGAATAAAAAGAGTTGGATACTTGCTTTCTTCTAAATTGTGTGTGACCAAGCTATCATTCTTAAGAAATGGATTGAACCATCTTAGTAGCATCTCATAAAAAATTTACTTAGCTATAAATGTTTAAGGTTGTTGCAGCTGAAATCATTTGCCTTGTGGGGAAAAAAAATGAGGCTGTTTCCTGTTAAGTGTTTTGTTTTCTCTTCTCTTTTCTTTTACATATTAGGCAATACAACCCTCTTAAGTAACTTTGAACTAGGATGCTTAGATGAGCAGGCTAAAGTTGGGTATAGGACTGAAGGAGAAGTGAGAAAATGTTTGAGATTTGAGATGCCTTATTTTTATGAAATGTATGTGCCTATTGTTATTTTGTATTTTATACATATATACATACACACACATATATACATATATACACACATACATATGTATATGTATGTATGTTGATTTTAATGTCATCTGTAGCAGATGGTATCCTGCTTTTATTTTTTAAGGGACACCCCAATAACACTTCTGTTTACTTGTGTTACAAATAATTATAGAAATATCTTGGTTGATACTTAGGCCAATGCTAAAAATAGAACTTAGTGATATTTTCTATAATTCTTACATTTTTTAGTAGAAAAAAATGAAAGCTAAGAAAGAAAATATGATACGCAAACTACTTGGTACTTCTTTCATTAGTGATAAAAATCTGCAAAGTTTGTCAGTTTACAAATAATTTTCCCTTCTCCGTGAGGGTAACTGGGAATTGTGTATACGTGTGTGTGTGTGTGTGTGTGTGTGTGTGCGTGTAACAAAAAGCAGAAAAAGGACAGGGGAAGAGAACAGAGTAAAGTCGCTGAGGTTAGCAAGAGTAAGGGAAAACAGTAGATGAGGTCAGAGGACTGATAAGAGTCTGGTAATGTCTTGAAGGTCAAGATAAGAGCTCTGAACATTACTCTGAGTAAGATGGGAAGTGTTTTGAACAATGGCTTATAATTAAAGAACTCTGAGACAAACTGTAGCGGAAACAGACCAGTTAGGAAGCTATTGAAGTTTAATTGCCTGGTACTCACTTGGGCTACAGTGATACAGTGGAGGGCTTGAAAAATAATTAGATTCCCATTGGTTATGGAATGTGAGAGAAAGAGAGGCGTCACGAATGACTTCAAGGATTTTGTCTTGAGCAACTGGAGGATTAGACTTTTTTGCTATAGAGATGGGGGAACTTGGAAGAGTATCACAATTGGGGAATTTCTTATGTAACTCTTACTTTTCTGCAGCCATGCTGTTTTCCCTACTCTTATTATTATAGAACACAGTAGCATGTTCACACTTCAGGCCTTTGCATTTGTTCTTTATGCTTGGAAGGACTTTGTTGCACATATCCACCTTGATTGTTCCTTAGTTTTATCAGAATTCTATTCAGATGTCACTTTCTCAGAGAAGCCACCCCTGCACAAGTTTTAAACTACTTCTCCTCAACATTACCACCATCTACTGGCTCTCACTGCCCCATTCCTTGCTATTAAAATATTTGTAGGATCCTTTATATATGCAAACCATGTATTGTACTCACTCAGTATTGCCTAGATTTCCTTATTAGACTATCAGAATTTTTTTATCTATTTTATTTGTTGTTATATCACCAACATCTGAAAGGCTGTTTAGCTCTGAATGAAAATATATGTTACATCATCAATTAGTTCATAAAAATGACACAGAAGTGTGAACTGTAAACAAAGAGGGATTCATTTTAATACATAATATTTATTAGCTTTTTGTTTTCCATGAACAGATAGAATAAAACATCTGGGAAGACAGACCACAAAGAAAGGGGGGAAATGTGTAGTATACCTAAGGTACAAAGGTTTAATATCTAGAATATGTAATTGCTGATATCAATAATAAAATAACAACATATAGAAGTACGTAAAGACTATAACAGATAATATTCAGAGACCATATCCTAGTGGCTAATAAACATAAACATAAAAAGATGTTCAACATTAGTATCAGGAAAATGAAAAGTACATCCTATTGATATCTTAATATTAACAAACATCTAAAAAATATGACAATAAATTTTGGACAGGATGAGAAGCATGTTGATTTTGTGAATGTATAATTACTGTAGAAATAATTTGGCATTAGCTATAAAATTAAAAGAGGCATATTTATAGACTAAGGTGGACAGGTAGTTAGAGACAATAGGTGGGAGTTCTCTAAGTCTTTACTTTTAGTATTTCTTGGAATCAGACTTTAAATAAAACAGTTTATAATAAAGCAGGTCCTCTGGTCAGGTCATTTTGTTCAATGTTGGTGAGGGTTTTGTTTTTCATCAACATTGTAACAAATTGATGTCCATACTGTTTGTGGACCTACTGTTAAAGTAGTTTAAATGCAGTAGTACTCATCAACATGGATGAATTTCAAAGCCAAAAACACTTGGGGACAAAAGGCGTGTGTCAATATTCATACAAATTATTCCATTTTGGTCAGACGTCAATAATTGTGCTGAAAGTGCATCCATTTATGTTAAGACTTTAGAGACTATCTGGAGAAATGATTAATGATTAAAACAAATTCAAAATAATAGTCTTCTAGGAAGGGAGAGGATATAATTGGGAAAGGTCATGTTAGTATCTTTAAATGTTTTTTTCTTTTTCTTAGTTTGAGTGAAGGTAGACATGTATTTGGTGATAGTGGAGACATGATTTTTCTATAAGTTATACTTAATGTATAGACAACTCTTCTGAGAGAGGTTTTTTTTTTCCCTATAAGGATAGTGCCTTCTATGGAAACTGTTATCTGACCGGTTAATATTGGGTTACATTCGCCTCTTCTTCCTGTAGCACTGTGCATCTTCTGTGATCCAATTTTGTATTAGTTGTTAGTGCTGGCTGCAGTGATGGTTATGATGGGTATTGCCCCTTCTTCCTGTCCTAGTAAATTAGCACAATGGATGTCAGATGCTGAAGTAAGGGGAAAGATGAGAGATTACCTATGGCAACAGCTCATCTTAGAGTGGTAATTCAGGCAGCCTGGATCCTTGCATCGACAAGTGACTTTTGGTTTCTGTGAGAAGAGGGAAAAAACATGGTGTATTGCACATGTGGGAGGTTTTCATGGGAAGGCCTGCCTTTCCGTTTAAGTGCCATTGGCCAAAACTCAGCAACATGACCCTCCTAACTGGTGATGAGGCTGACAAGTATTACCTACCTGTGTGTGCAAAGGAAAGAGGTAGCTGGATTTAATCCAGCTGATAAATTCATCTAGTTAAATCTAAATAAAATCAACTGCTTAAGTATCCATTTACTTCCTCCTATATATAAAATCACTCATGAAAGGAGATGAGCCAAAGTCTCATTGCTGCATTAACTCAGAACAATCTCAGTTGATATGAGCCTTCCTTGTTAGTATTCAATGTGGCTTCTTATAGTCTTGCAGCTCCTGAATTAAAAGGCAGATTGTCCCCCACATTTTCTCCCACCCTCAAGGTGACCACAATAAAAGTGCCTGTAGGGTAAGTGAATTGGTCAGGCTTTTACACTGCTGGCCTCCGTGGCTATCACCTGCGGCCTTGAATGCAGGAAGCTCTTGGGAGCACGGGCTCGGGGTATACATGCCTGACAGTGGACACCTGTAGTATGGTGTGGGCGTGCATTAGAGTGCACACCTGAGCCTGGAGGCTGAGGCTGTAAGGGCGGCGTCACCAGAGACAGAGAATTGCTCTGGTGGAACGGCTACCAGAGGGGAGTGACTCCAGCGAGGCAGGGCCTGAGACAACACCAGAGAGAGCCCAAAGAGAGAAGTGCACAGATATATGGGGTGGGGAGGCCTGCCAGCCTCCTGGCCCCCCAGTTTCCTGGTCCCCCAGGCTCCCTGACTTGCCAGCCTGTGGGCTTGTCCCACAACGATTGGTGTAGAAAGAACATTAAAGCCTGAAAAAGCCAGACAACTCCAGGATTTTTTTATCTGCCTCTCCAAATCAATAGAGCACCTGCCCTGTGCTTGCTGACACTACAGTGCCCATTTGGAAATAGGGAAGAGTGGGAGAGATATGGCATTCACTTGTACATGGCAAGAATAATATCCCGTGTGGGTAGGTCTCCTTTATCATTTGCCCTTAGTTCTATAATGCATGCTCTATCCCTAGTGCTTAGAATTGTGCCTATTTTGTGACTACCCTACGTTATAAAGTGAAGTGAGTTAATGTATGCACTTTGACATGGAGATAGTAAAAGCTACATACTAGGTATCACCATTATTATTATTATTATACCAAAGCAAACTTGTGTCAGTTTTTGAGGGGGTTAGCTGAAATTATGACTTAGTGTGCTAAGACTAGTCATTTTTGTGACCATAAGCTGTAACTGTTAATTTTTTCCCTTATCTATTATTTAATGCATGTGTATCTGTGTGTATATTTAGGAAAATTATTGCTTAATAAACACATTTTATTGTAAACAGCAATTTATAGGATAAATATGGAGAGAATTTTAAGAGACCTATGACTTGAACCCATTGGGTAATATTGCTTTAAAACTCCATTAGACACTTTCTGTACCTATAGTACAAATCTCTACAATTTTCATCATCTCAAGATAATAAAATTGCTAGAAAAAACACTGAAAATTGTTCTTTATATGACTTCTAAACCTTAAGATCTTACAGGAACTTTGTAGCTTTGTAAAACTGATGCCACAGTCTGGGAAAATGACTTGGTTTTGGAGCTGAGGAATAGTACACTTGTACATACATAGCACTAACCTGCTATGTCCTCATTATGTGAACCCACAAATTAAATAGGAAATATGGACTATGTTTTAAAATTCTGAGATTCTTTTGAGTTTTGGTTATTTTTGTTGTAACAAGTCCAGGTCAGTGTTGACAGACCTGACTCTCAGTATAAAGTCAGGTATGTAGTCACAATGCAGAGTAATATGCTTGTACAAGTGTTACTAGAATCTGTATGATGTATTCCAAGCCCACGCCTTGAGCCCCATCCCAGGTACGAAGAGTGTTCAGCCAGCTCTATGTTGCTTGTCCTAATTCTGTTCTAGAAGTAATGAAGATATCCTTATTCTGTAGTCTAATACCTAAGGGTGGAGTCTGTGGAACCCTGTGGCAGTCATTTTCATAAGCATTTTGTGGAATTTCTTTCTCCCTCTAAAATTTTCCAGCCACCTTTTCTTTAATTTCTTAGCTTTCTGGCTTTCTTTCACTAGTATAGTGAGTCATAATGGCACAGCCCTATCCTACACACAGTCAGCAGAGACATTTGCCCTCAATTTGTTCCCTGTTAGCTCAGTTTCCTGGGGATTTATTCCTGTTCTGTTGTCTCGAGGGTGGGCTTGCATTGGACCCCTTCCAAGCCCATGGATTTTTAATATTGTATAAGGTGGTCCTGGTTTTGCATGGTACTGTGTTAACTAAGATTCACATTCATTGGAACTGCACCTAGCTTTGCACAGTTAAATTATTCCACATTGCAAATCAAAGAAAACAAACAAACAAAAATACTTAACTGAGTTGCTTTTAGTTCATTGAATAGTGATCTAAATCAAGCTGACTTTTGGCTCTATGACATCATAGCATAGCAGGTATTCTTTGGAATTTTTCAAGTTCTATAAGAATTGGATATCTAAAGCAGTATGTTTATTATCTGAAAGATAAATTTGAAACTACAATAGAAATGAAAAGGAACAGATTATCACATCACTAACTTTGTTATTATTTTTAGCTAGTTGAATAAACATTGTTGCAGAATTACTGCTTAACTGACTTTCCAGAAATTAGGGAGAAACCATTGAAGAAATCCTTACCTTCAACCAGTTTATAGTTAAGAGAAAGGGTTAGCTAAGTGCACAACAAAAATTTTATGTGATTACTGTTAGAATGTGTGAAGACTTCTGAGTGGTTGGTGGTTGAGCAACACTTGAAAGATGAACAGAAGAATGAACATGCTTTTCCCCAAATAGAGGGAACAGCCTGAGCCAACACATTTGATTTGCAGAAAGCTGATGAGTGCTTTCAGTATTAGCATGCTGAAGGACAGGACGTAGGAGGAATGGTGGTGGGTGTGTGATTTGCAAATATAATTACAAAGCTATATGAACCATTATATCGGGCAAGTTAGGTAATAGTTGGACTTAGAGGAGACATCTATATATTTCCTGTGTTGAGCCTGAGGTAACAATAGAACATACTACTTTATTCAGAAAATGTAAAACTGTTTATTGACATGATAGAAACATCATAGTCTTGAACCCAGATCCATCCTGGCTGGAATTTGTTATTTACTAGCAAAATCCTTTGATAATCTCACTGAGCCTCCATATTTGAAAGCATGAGATCCTATGATAATACATACATTTCCTGCTTGCAGTGAGCAAGCATGGATGAAATCACATATATTTACCTAGCACAGGATAGGTATTTGGTAATGGCACCACCACCATTATGTACATTATGTATGGTGGTATAATGTACCACCACCACCACCACCATCAGATAAAGCAAAAAATTCAGAAGAGAGGGGGATATTGAACCATCAGATGGGTGGGAGGTTATCTGGAAGGTACATTTCCATCAATTCACATAGCATCAGGAGATTAGAACAGATAACCAACTTGGGGTAGATCACAGAAAAACACTGTGTGCTGCTTCTGTGGACAATCACCACATTGGTTAAAATTCTGTATTCTGAGTATTTTAACAAATCAGTGTAAACTTGCTTAAATCCTACAGGAGATTTTTTTTTCTGAACTACTGTTAGTTGGCACAACAACTAAATATCTAAGAGGAAAGAAGAGGAGGGAAAATGTATTTTTTGGATTTGGGTGTACAAAAAGAGGATAAAATGAAATGCAAGTTCACCAACTAGAACCAATCAATGCAGACTTTCTTGGGAAAACCCTAAAACAGTCGAAGACTAGGTGTAACTACTTTGTACAGGTGAGCATTTGCTTTTCATTGGGAATGTGTTAGCAGCACAGTTTTCTTAGTTTAATTGATTAAAAATGAATGAATGGGATGGAATTGACTGATCAGACAACAGAATTCAAAATTAGAGGGCACGTTTATCCATTCAGTTCTTATTAAATGTTATAAACAAGACACTAGCAGATGTTGTAAGTGATGCGAGGTAGTAAGAGATGCACCCTAATGTTGGTTTATCAGAAGAAACAATTTACATTCTCGTGTGTGTGAGATGTAGGCCTGATGAAAGTGCTCTGGGATTCAGCCAAGAGGTACCTGGGTTTGTATCCCTGCTTTGCTCATTTATATCACTCTTATCAGAAAAGTAAGGGACCACACAGTCTCATGTGAAGTGTGAAATATGGAAAATAAAACTCTTTTCTAATTACTTAATGCAAACACGAGCATGACCTTTTTATCAACCAGTATTTCCTGAAAGTAACTGTTCCATGTCATGTATAAACACAGTCTGCTCTCCTCTTCTCTCCTTCCCAGTAATTTTTTTTTTTTCTGAAGTTTAGGCTGTTCCGCTAGATAGAGATGCCCAAGTAGTCACAGAAATATTTTTCTCCTTACCTATGCATTTTTAAGTGAACTTGGTCATGTTAGTTGTCTTTACTAGACTTAGATTTTACAAACTGTCTACTGTATTATATGGGCCTCATTGAAATATCTGCTTATTTTGTTTAAGATGAACCTAGAGATACAGGTTGTTTCAGATACACAGGTAAGCTTGAAATGAAATTACCTTCAACTTCAGAGCTGAAATATGTCCTAGGCTTCTCAGCTATGTATTTCCTGTGTTGTCTGCAGACATCTTTTGAAATCTTCATCTAAAGGATGACTGACTTCTGGGGTGATTAAGGTAAAGATTATCCAGTCTTCCTTTGTTGAATTTGTTGTCTTGACTTTAATACCATGTGCCAGCAATACTTCACAAGGTCAGCTTTCACCCAGTTGTTGTTTATTTCAATCTTACATGAAATTGATTACCCTTCTACATATTTAGCAATATTGTAAGCAATAAATTGCTTTCCTACTCTCTTGGCTTATTCTCTGTCAATATTCTTTCCATACTGAAAAGGTTGGCCTCAGCTTCTTTCAAATTTCATTTGTAATAATAAATATTTTTATAGTGCATAATATGTGCCAGGCACTATCCTAACCATTCAATACAATTAGCTCATTTAATCCTCACACCATCCCTTTGAGTACGTTAACTGTACCCATTTCATAAGCACATTGAGGCATAGAGAAGTTATGCATCATCTTCATTCTCACATAGTAAGTGGTAGAGTCAGTGTTTGAACCCTCCATGTCCTTCCTCTCTTGAATCTGTGACTAACCATTTCACATATTACCTATATCAGTTAGCTTCTTGTTTCTTGTTTGGAATGCATGTAAATATATAAACAAACAATTTTTTTTTCACTTTTAATTTTGTAGCTGACCTTGAGCAGTAACATTTTTAGCCTCAGACCTAAATTCTGGAAGTAGGAGTTCATATAAAAAGAAAATAGAATAAAGGCCCTATTATCTAATATAGGACCAGCCCCCAAGGCAAATTTGTGTAATAGGTGAAGTGTATCTTTGGGATCTTTTCACCCCTCTTTCTCTCTCACTTTTTGGCACTCCTCTTTTTTTACTTTCATGCTATGTTTTTTTTTTTTTTGCTCCACTTTAAGTACCTCTAGTCTGTTCCATCCTTGAGAGTATCCCAAACTCTCAATGTAGTGAACCAAATATATATTAAATGGAAAGTAATCTACCCCTCTTCTGCTGAGCCTCTGATTCTCCTTCTCAAATCCATCCCAAAACAATATTCTGAAATGCAAATATTTTTGCAGAAGGATGCTAATCATAGCTTTTCAATAATAAGAAATTGGAAACTGCCTAAATGTGTAACATTGGTTAAGTAAATTGTGGAAAATGCATGCATTGCATTGTTAAACAGCCATTAAAAACTATGTTTATGAAGATTCTTAATGCCAGGAGAAAATTTATAAGTTTAAATGTTTGATGTAATAATAACACTTGAAGGGGATGAGTCTATACCTCTAAACACAAACGACATGTAAACCAATGTTACTTCAATAAAAAGAAATAAAATGTTAAAGACTAAATTCAAGGTAAAAGCAGTTGATGTCAACCTAGAAATATAGATATAAAAATGGAAAAAATTATTAGATGCCTATAGATTAGGATGGTGGGATTAAAAAGTGATTAATTATAGTTTGCTTTCTATTATATTTGTTTAATAATAAAAATAAGTAAATTCTCAGGTAAAAAAAATCCTCATTCAAAACAAATTGCCTGATTTCTGAGATACTAAGAAGGATTTTTAAAAAAAGTGATACTAGAAGGAGGTTAATTTGAAAACGAATAACTGCAAATTGATAGAGTCCATGAAGTGTTGTTTTTCTAAACCTTTATCCTTAACTTTTCTTTTGCTTTTGAGTTTTTCTGTTTATTTTGTTTTGTTTTCTATTTTGGTTTTCACAGTGGAAGCAAGAATTTTGGTGCTAGAAAAAGGAGAGAAGATAGAGGGTTTGGACATTGTAGGCAATATCTATCTGTGTAGTTGATAGAGATTATAAATGATGAATGGATAACTGATATAACTTGGTGTTTACACATAAGGGGTTGCTGATGCTTGTACCCTTTGAATTCAGTATTTATTAACTATTCATTGTAGGGGGACGTCATGAGAGCAGTTATCTGAATTTCATGTCTCCCTCTGCATAATACATGAGTAAGACATAGATGAGCTGTCGCAGTGGGATTACTTCTCAACTCATGTATCCTTCTCTACTTCACTTCTGCTCATCTCTTTCTGGAGGATAAAAGATTTCAGTTTCTTTTACCAGGAGTAGCTGTTTACTTTCCCAAGCCAGAGAGTAGAAGAACTTGGTCATTTTTATTTCAAATAGAGTTCTCCAGGGAATGAAATCCCATCTCCCGAACATTCAAAAATTACAGAAAAAGAAGAAATAATAAAATTCGCAAGGTTGGGGGATCCTCTTCCCCAATCCAAGTATTCTCTAGATCAACTTCATCTGTGAATTGTTCCCACATGTAACTGTGCTAGGAGAGGGAGTTCTGTGAAAAGCAAGAAGTACCATGCTGTCAACGGAGCCAGCAAAGGTGTTAGATTTTACATATTATTTCACATATGATAAGGATGCACTGAGAACTTTTAAATGAAAAAGTGACCTAATTTATTTTATGTTCTCTCTGGATTATGCTAGTAGATTGCCTTGCAGAAAATAGACTGTAAAGGAGGCATGAATGGAAGAACTAGGGACATGGGATCGATTATAATACTGTTCTGTCAATAGAAAGCCAATACTTATGTAACATTTGCTGCATGCCAGGTATTTGTAATCTAGGCTAGGGAAATTGATCAGTTGGATTTGAGTAAGAGAGAAGTGGTAAGATTGAAGATACAATTTGCTGATGGATTGAATCTGAGTATGAAAGACATGAGTTAGGGTGATTTCAAGGCTTTGACTTGAGCAGTCAGGTGGTGGGGTTGGGGTTGGGAGCACTACAGAGGGGGCAGATTTTAAGAGGGAGAGCAGCAAGGGTTAAGTTCTAGCATTATGAAGGGAATGATAATTTTTATTTATAGGACTCTTCTGAGAATAGATGAAAAATGGAGGCTAAGGGTTTTGAAAAGTATAGCAAACACTTACCAAATGATTGTTATTTTTATTGGAGTGGATAGTATTAAAAAAAAACAGTATCCTGGTTTGGTGGGAACATGAACTGTCTTTTATCCTTGGCTTTGTCGCACACTTGCTCTGTGATTTTAAGACATTTATTTTTTTCTTAATTTCAGTCTCTGTTACTGAAATTTTCCAACAGCGGCACCAGATGAGGAATTGACCTGAAGATCTATAAGATCCTAATCAGTTGTAACACCCTAGGAGTCTATGAAATGACTGGCTCATGATGTCTCATATCTTCACTTTATTGATATTGGTGTTTTCCTTTTATGAACAAGTCACTTTTAAAATCATACTCTGTTTTTAATAAGCATTGTTAATTATCTTATTTCAGGCCATTGAAGAGCATTAATTATGTAAAGAAAAATAGCAAAAGTTATCTCATTATAAGCTATTTTTGGTTAAAAAATAGCTTGCTAGAGGTGAAGAAATACAGCAGTAATTATACCACTCCCCCCACCACCAAGTTTATGTTCACTGTTTTGAAACTAAATATTTGGTCTCTATTGTATATGGTTTTAGAAAGTTAGACATAAACTTGAAGGGCTGTCGAGAGGAGTTCCTGGGGAGTTTTGAGATTTAATTACTTCTTTTAAAAAACAAACTTCAGTCAATTAAGGAGCCATGGTTTGTCTTCTATTATTAAATTAACTGAATCATGCAATAAAATATCAGTGGAGACTGCAGTACTCACTTGGACAGGCACTGCTCTTTTAATTATTTACTGTCCAGATCTATCCAATCACTATCATAAAGGTAATAGAAGAACTCTAAAACTGTGCTATTATCTCTGGTACATCAGGACTCTTTGTTCCTGTGCCCTTCTGTCTCAAGCTTTTATCCATAGAATCTTGCAGTATTATCAGAATTAAGATTCTTAGGATCTTAATTATTAGAACATTTAGTGTTTCTGGTGACTAGATGTGAAGGATATCAAGAGTTGGAGAGTACTTGTTCAAAGAGAGTTTGAACTGAAACATCTCACTGTGGATACTTGTTTATTTCTTGTCTAGCAACTTAAAAATGCTAAATTTATGTTTTTAACATTGCCTTCTTAAAACCAGAGAGGCAACATTCCTAGTGTGAAAATACACAGTTTAGAGGGATTACATTTTTCCTTGAGTGATGGTAACCTGCTGCTCTTGCTAACGACACCCTTTACATAGTGCTGGGGTGCTGTTCATGCATAGATATGTTCTCCTAATCTCTGGAGAGAAATTCCATATATTACTGTACATACTTTCCATTGGCTAAAGCCACTCCATATATAAGATTTCAGTGGCCTCAAATAACAAGCACTAAAGTTATAGGGACAAGTGCATCTGCCTATATCCATTCAAATGGTAACAATGAAGGCACAGCATCATTATGACAGTATCCTTTTTTAGTGCCACGTGACTTGATAATAATGAAATAATGATTCTAACTATTTTTGTTAAATATCTGCTATTGTGTAGGGAGGGAACTGGCTGATTTGGTTTCACCTTCTCCTCCTACACAGGTATTTAGGCACAAGGTGAGTTTCCTTCCTGGAGTATCAGTTGTCACTCTGAATCCAGCAGGCACTGCCTGGTTTGTAGTTCTTGCCATCACGTTCTGCCGCATTTTCCTTAAGACCTGTGAGTACTGAATAGAAAACCTGTCCTGGAGAGGTCTACACCACTCTGGGCATCCTTTCAGCTAATGGCTAGTGATTAGCTCACTTCCTCCAGAGTCTCAGCAGGGAAGAATGCCTATGTGGCCTTGTCTGAACATAGATTTTTATTCTTGCATTGTACCGCAGCCCCCTCAGTTTTAAAAACATATCTGTACCTGTGACCTCGGTGTTGACATGCAACATAAGACTTCCTGCTTATCACTTTCACATAACCCTTGAAGTAGGTATTTTATAGTAGAGAACCTTGACAATGAGAGTGTAGTTTATCTGTTCAAGGTGATATTGTTGGTATTTGAGGATGAATTCATGTCCACATTCTGTTCACTGTGCTGTGCTGGGGTGCATCTAGCCCATCGTACTTGATTCATTCTGAATTCCAGCTGACTTTTTTGAATGACTACCAAGTGTTCAAATTTCACTCATGTATTGAATTCCTTGAGGAAGTGAATGATATTTTTTTGAACCTCACTATTTTCAGGAAGCGCTTTATTTAACCATGCCTGGGGCTTAATGAATACCTGCTTTGCTTCCTAGGGGTTTATGTATAATTAGTTAATATACCTGAGGATACATTTGAAAAATTGGCATGGCCCCTATCTGGGTCATGGGATTCCATTACACTGCAGTGTAATTCACTTTTCTCCCAGGGGTATCTGCTGTTCTGAAAGAGAGGGAATTCCTACCCTGAGTCCTATTCTACCACACAAGCTGTAGTACTGCAGTGTGAAGAGATAACCACTTGAATTCCTGAAGCACTTGTTTATAAAGTGTATTTTAGTTGTTTATTTGATACCAGGAAAGCATTTGCCCATAGGACTAGGACTGTGCCTGGTGGTCCTGGCTAAGAGGAAAAAAAATACCTCTTTGGACAGAATTACCTTAAGAGGAAAAAGCTTAAATTATTTACTTTACCACTTAGCTTGTAAATAGCCCTTTGTTTGAACTGCTGGGACTCTAAATCCATGCACACCATTGTTTATATAGCATAATCTGCAAGCTCCTTGTAGGAATAATAATAACTTCAGTTCCTTGCTTCCCTCCAGGTTTATCATAATGAGATGAGGCAGTTGAAGCCTCAATTCATGCCCCACATTTCATGTGAAAAGCATCACTCTTTTGTATCATTATTCATTATAGACATATTGTTGATTAACCTCGAAAAATACGAATATCTCTGAAGATACACACATAGAACCCTACCTGTTATTTATGCATCTTTGTGAACTATATGAGATTCTTCCCAGGTGATGGGTAGAAAGCAGGTCTATTAATAGAGAAGGAGGAGAGCGAAGGTAGAGGTGTGCTGGTAGAGAAGTCATTGAAGCAACCTCCTGGTGACAGGTGTTTTCCCAAAGCTGACCCTGTGGACTGAGGAGTGAGGGCAGTGTTAGTAGCTATCAGGGGGGAGAGCTTAGAGCTGCATGTGTGAGGAGTGGTAGTAAACTCCTTAACTATAACCCTGCCTCCTCCTAAACTGAGAGCAAAGAATACCAGAATCCATTATTCTTACAACGTCTTTATGTCTGAGCCCCTTTGGATTAACTTTATGGTTTGTTTTATTTTCCCTTCGCATCTATTAGAAGCAGTCTGAGTATTAATCAAAAATGTTACTGCTTCAAAAAGTAACAAAATATGTTACCTGTTTGGCTTGTGCCCACTTGCTTAAAAGTTTCTGAAGGAAGAGCTGTCATGCTTAATAGATTTGATGAGTCCTCTGAGCTTGGTTGCTTTCTTTTGCCTTTTCTTATAAATTTACTTTCATTTCAATTCTAATAATACCTCTTGTTTAAGCAAACACTGAGCTTTCAGTCAGATCAAGTTCTCAGTAATACATTCTGAGCCACTGAAGACAAAGTGCCAGGCATATTCTAATGTGCTATCACCATCAAATATTACCTTTCTCTTGCATTTTCCAAGTTATAAGACATTGTTTGGGTTTATACAGGAGTGAATAAAGCCATGTTTCTGGGACATACTTTGAGATCTTTTAGATTTGATAATATTTTCAGTTTCTCTAAATGCTGGAAATTCATTCTCTCTTGCATGCTTGCTGTCAAATTTACTACTTTGTAGCAGTAAATGGTAGGTAAAGGTAAGGAGAGTTTTAAAAAATAACACAAACAATTGTTGCTTATGCTCTTTATTGCCAGCTCTATTTTAAGCCTGCTATAGGAGGTTGAAATTTACATCCATCATTTCGTTTGGAGTTACTCTTGCTATTTGTAAATCCTGCTCTCAGTTCTTTTATTGTTTCACAATTTGTCACATTGGCTAAAAAACAACTCCACTAAATTAGGACATTTGTTTTATATTCCACTGTGCTACATTCTAAAATAAAATGATCATTTGTGCCGAGGATGATTTTAGAAAAGTGAATAATACACAATTTCTTTTTTTTTTTTATGATCAGTCTAGAAAAATGTCACAACAAGACTCATGGAATCAAATTTGGAATTCTACATGAAGTGAAGGTTTGAAAAATCTTATTTTAACTCATGCTTTTCTCAGTTTCTGCCTGGTAGGAGGATGCTGTAATAGGGAAATGTTTTAGGGAAATGTAATAGGGAAATGTAATAGGGAAATGACCAAAAGGTAAAGTGTCATATGTTATCACCACATGATACTTTAACATGTTTTATTTGGTACTATTTATTATTTAATTTGTGCACAATAGAATGCATTGTTTTAAAGCATTCACTACATTTTGATAGATGTATACACTATGAACAATCCTTTCATTAACATATAGACCAATTGCGTCACTCTAGGAAATTCTTCATTCCCCTAGTACTTCTTACTCATATCTCACTCACAGAAACAGCCACCGATTGCTGTTACTATTCCTCAGGGGTGCCTATTCTTGAATTTCATGTAAGTAGAATCATACAATAGGTGCTATTTTGTGCCTGGATTCTTTAGCTCAACATAAGGGTGTTGAGATTAGTCTAAATTGTAGTGTGTATGATTATTCACTCCTTTTTGTGTTTTATGATATTGATGCATCACACAGTGCATGTTGGGTTCTTTCCAGTTTGGGAATACTGTGAATGAAAGTTCTATGAACATTCATATGCAGTTTTTATTTCACTCTATGTTTTAACTTTTCCTGAAAAACTGAACATGCAGCCTATAAAAAAATCCCAGTAGAATAAATTAATGAAAACAGATGAACACTTGGTAGACCAAGTCAAAGAATGCTGGCGTGTGTTCCTTGGTGGTAAGCATGCTAGAACAACAATATCTGAAAGGGGCATCTTATGCTTCTATTATGGAAATAATGAGGCTAACCAATACTAACTCAATGAAAATATTTTTTAAAAAGAATGATAGTGTTACATCTCAGATTTTCCAGGATATTACTTGTAATATAAACATACCAACTCATTGTTGGACTATACTTAATCTTTAATTCAGAAAACATGAACACTATTCTTTACTTCTGTGTTTAACTGTACTTATTTTTCTTCCTTTAGCAATAATCCAGATTTCATCTAGTTGAGGTTTCTTTGTTAAACAATTCACGTAAATTCTTATTTCAAGGGACGATTACTGGTCACTAGATTGTCACCTGTTACCATCCTGTACTTGGAGTAGGTTATGACACCTTATTCGTGCTTATTTCTCTTTGCAAAAGAATCTCCTTTGCTGTAAATAATCACCTGATATCTAATAGAGTACTTCTATCCTTCCCAGGAATTTTATTTCTTGCACTTGAGGATCAAGAAGGACTGTTCCATAATTTTTTTTCCAAGCACTTATTAGATTTGTATCCTAAAGGGAGAAAGCAGTAGGTCATACTTTTCTATTTCAGCCTTGCTGTAATTTGCAATTATTCTTAAGATGAAAGGAAAAAAAAAAAAAAGAGGAAGTCTCAGTGGCCTTCAGAGACTTCATAGCAGGCTTTGAGCCCTGGCTTAGTTTAGCGAGCCCAAGAACAGAACTTCTGATCAGAGCAGTTGAATTCTTTTACCAGAACAAATTGCAAAGACTTTACTAAGTTTATACTTTGTTAAAATTGTGGCAGACCAGTTAGTTATCAAGATAGCTGGATAATATTCTGAGTAAACTAGAATCTTAAGTTCTGGTATGGTGGCTATTTCAGATTGTGTGGTGTATGTGTCTGGTGTGTGTTTTAATTCACCAGTGTCACACCTGTGCTTACTTATGTTCTTGATTTAACATAAAACATTGAAAATTCTCCACTTTGGATATGTCCAAAATCCTCATGTTTGTGAATTTTCATTATAGTAAGTGGCAATGTATAAAAGAATATGTATAATTTAAGAATTGCTCTTAACCTTAAATACAAATTATTATATTTAGAAATTTTCTATATTTGCTTAACATGGGAAAATTCTCCATTTTTAAGGCAGCAACAATAATACAACAAAAATAAAGCATAGGTACACACCGATCTTTCCTATAATATTTAAGATATGGGAGGGGTAAAGTATATCTTCCTGGACTATACTGCCATCAGATCAGACAACCCATTGCTTCAGAAATTCCAAGTGTAGAGGAAACAGGAGTTACTTTTTAATCCTACCTGATGTCTTCATCTCAATAAACTGGTGAGAATTTCTACACTTGAAATTATGCACCTTTTAAAATTACTCACCCTAATAATGACTTTAGGTAGCTGACTTTCCCCATGCAGAAGATAATAATATAGTTTATTTATATAGTCTCGAAGGACCATATTTTTTGCCTAGAGTGAAACAGGCCTGCAACTTACACAACAATTTAGAGTAATTTTAACAAGGTTTTTATTTTCTTATTTTTAGTTCACTTTAAAAAAATAATATATATATTATTGTTGTTTATATCATTTACACTTTGTATTCCCCTTGGGTAACTCACCACCAATTCACCTGTGATCCATCTCTGTTGTCCCTTGTGTCCTTTTCTACTCCATTTTGTGCCATTATCCTCCCCCCTCCCCCGCCCCCTGAGTGTCTCTCTCCTATTTGGCTTCCCTATAGTCCTGTTATAACTGAAACCATTTGATATTTTTCTCTTTGTTTCTGGCTTGTTTCGCTGAGTATGATCCCCTCTAATTCTATCCATGTCGCTGCAAATTGCATGTGTTTATCTTCTTTGAATGCTGAATAGTATTCCATTGTGTATATGTACCACATCTTCTTGATCCAGTCATCTATTTTTGGACATCTGGGTTGCTTCCATACCTTTGCTATTGTGAACAGTGCCGCAATGAACATACAGGTGCATGTATCCTTTTGGATTAGTGTTTTGTGTCCTTTGGGTAGATTCCCAAAAGTGGTATTGCTGGGTCGTATGGAAGCTCCATGTAGAGCAGTTTGAGGAATCGCCATACAGCTTTCCATAGTGGTTGGACCAGCTCACATTCCCACCAGCAGTGTAGAAGAGTTCCTGTTTCTCCACATACTTGCCAGCATTTGTTGTTGCCTATATTTTTAATGTGTGCCATCCTCACAGGTGTGAGGTGGTATCTCATAGTGGTTTTGATTTGCATTTACTTTTAACAAGGTTTTTAGATGAATATAATATTATACAGCTATCTTTGAGTTGCTATGGTGGTCAGTTGAATTATTTTGCTGTTTAAACTTCCTGGAAGGTAATTGAAGCATCATCTATTAAGACCATTATGCTTGTGACTTGCTGAACTTTGTTCAAGTGATCCAGAAAGAGTAAATAATCCACTGGTGCTAAGTTCTTAGGGAGCAGTTTATACTTTGGAAAAATATGATCCAACACTATTAATTATAGATTCTCATGTTATGTTTTCCAGTTGTATGTATGCGGGGTAACACTTACTCTTCAAGATACTGCATTTTGGGAAGCCTTAGTAAATCTTCCCTTTCTTACAGAGAACCCTGATGTTCCAATCCTAAATCATAGTGAACATGTGTTCTTCAGAAGAGTTGACTCCTGCTGTGAGCCCAGCTAGTATCTTAGTGAAGAGAAAGACTTTGGCATGAAAAAAAAACTCAACATTTATGAAATATTCTTGAATCCACATAGTTATCTATAGACTGTGTTCCATTCCTTTGATAACTTCAAATGGAGAACTTCCTTTCATTGTCTAACCATGGGGTGTTTCATAGTTATTGGGGGAAGACCAGATACAATTATTGAAATTTAAAAACTTCAGAAATAATATGCAAAATCTAGAGAGAGCATGTACTTATAGTCCCGTTTTAACATTTTGCCACTTTTGTTTATTCTTTCATTTTTAATACCTAGCTGATATATTTTATAGCAAACCATAGACATCATGCCATTCTACCTGTAATTTACATGAGCTTTTAATTACTAGTCATTTATTTTGAAGGGCTTTTTTTCAGTGTCTTTAATACCAGTAACAATTCTTCTTATTGTGGATTCTTTGTCTTCATATATTTTTCTTAAGAGGAATACACCTTTGTTGTTTTTGTTTGCTTGCTTTCATTATTCTTTTTCTCTTAATTAATAACATACCATTATTTTACATTCTTGTTTGTTTTTACACAGTATAGGAGTTCTTCCCTTAGATGTGGTCACCACAGTTTCTCTACCACCAAAGCACCCATGATCCTCCATCACAGTCCATTGTGGTCTCAACCCCTGCCCCCTGTTTACACCCTTCCGACTCTCCATCCACTTCCTCCTCCTCTCCTGGCTGCCTCAGCTCTATGGATAGCTTTAAAAGATAGGTTTTAAAATTCGTCTTTGTCTGATCCTTTGTTTAATTTTCACATATAAGTGAAACCACCACTATTTATTTTTCTCCTCTTAGCTCACTTCACTTAGGGTCATCCCTTTCAGTTCTATCTATGTTGCCGCACATGATATGAGTTTATCTTTTTTGATTGCAAAGTAGTATTCCATTTATCGGTTTTGGGGCAGTTAGGTTGTTTCCATATCTTGACTATAGTAAGAAGTGCTGCTATAAACATAATAGTGCAGGTTTCTTAAAGGTAATGTATCTTAAATGATCTATAACAACAGTTCATCTCTCTTGTTTGGACATAAAATCTCAACAATTTAAAGTTAAAATATATCTCAACTAAATATACTATTTAATAAGAGAAAATTGAGCTTCCAGCAAGTTTAAATGACTTTACTAAATTAAATAGCTGGCAGAGTCAATGACTTGAACCTACAATTCAAGACCTGGGAATGTTTTCCCTTATATTATGTTGTTTACTGACTGTGCTAAGGGGTTTACAAGCAAATACAATGCTCCTGTTTATGGAAGTTTATCTTAAAATGCACATTATTACTTATTATTCTAAAGTGGTCCTGTCTACCTTTACTGTTTGTGGGTTAGAAGTTTGGATTAGTTGATACTTTTGATCAGGTGGACAGAATATACTGTAAAGATGATGAACAATGATGTGTAGGAAATATGAAGTTCATAAGAGAAAAGAATATGATGGATCTAGGGAGACTGGCATTGGGAATGAGAGAGGAGGAGCAACTAAGTAGCAGTGTTTAAGTGAGTTTGGATTCCAGGAAGACAAATTTTAAGTTACTTTTCTATCTGACCAGTGTTATTCATCTTCAAAATAAATTTTATATTTTAAGTTGATCTGTCCTCAGAGAGATCTTCTGATCTGGGAGTTGAATAAGTGTTTTCCTGTGGTGTGACTGTCTTTGTTGTTCTGATCACCAGAGGGTGCGAAGGGAGACACGTAGAGATAGGGGTTGTTTTTCATCTTGTTTATGTTTAACACCCCCCACCCCCAGCAGATCTAATCAAGAAATAGTCTTTGAAAGCATCATGGGTATCATGCTTGAATCAGCTGTAGAAGGGCTTGAAGAGCAGAGCAGACACCTACGCATTGGATCATGCTTTCCTACCATTGAGTTTCTGATACACATTTCTTCTTCTGCAAGGGTGACCTTTATTCCAATTTTAAAAAAAATGCAATTAAATAGCCATGTTCATTTTGATGTGCATGGTCCCAAGTGCCTAAAGTAGCTTTTGCTTTTCCTGACAGCTGAATTAATTCTCCAAGGGTGTGTTGTTTTCATTTCCATCAGTGGTTTTCAACTCAGGCTACACATTTGAATCACTTGGGGGAGCTCCTAAAGCTACTGGAACTGCAGACTGGGTATTATAATAATACCCACTCTACGCAATTATCAAACTTGCTAAAAACATTAAATGAACTGTTAATGGGAGACTTCATGACAAAGGGGTCATGCTGGAAACCATAAACTAATTGATTGATCTTCACAGCATGACTCATGGATCAGCTACTCATTGTGTAAAATGTTGTTACAACAGGAAGTAAACAGCATTACCTATGAATTCATGGTTGCACCTGAATCTAATTGAGGCAATGATTTTCAAGAAATGTGGAGGACAGAGGAACATGTTAAATGATACCAGGAAATAAGTAGACATATCAGAATGTGGGTCACTGTAGAGGAAATGTAACTTGATTTATACATTCATGACATGGGATGGAGAGGGGGCAGAAGAGGCAGGAAGGAAAGAACTATTATAAAATAAATTTAAATGATTTAACAAACCAAAGAAACATGTAAAACTTTTGTGGATGTTAATTTAAAAAGATGTTTTGAGACAATTTTAAAAGGTATCTTTGATAATTTTGAATAGGGAATGGCTAATTCATCAGATTAAGTAAATTTTATTAATTTTTGAAGTCTTCAAAATTTTGTTAAGTTTGGTGGTTATATTTTAAAAATCAGAATTGCATACAGAAATATATATGAATAAGAGTGTAAGGTCGAGCGATAGAAGAAGGCAAGGAAGCAGAGGGGAATGTAAGATAAAGAGACCTTTATTAGCAACTTCCGGGCGAGGTTCACAGATCCCAGGCGGGGGGGTCTGTGGAGTCGCACCCAGCAACCAGGGAGGTGGGCTTTTATATGGGGTGAAGGAATTCCAAGGGTGAGGGCAACTCCATTTGGAGCTGGTGGCCTTGCAGGTGCATTCGGGCTGCGGCGGCCCATCTGGGTAGTGGGGCTTTCCAAGGTCACAAATCTTTGCCGAGATACTTCACAGCACCCTTATTGTTGGGGAGGGGCGGGTTGAGCCTAACATGCCCACCTTTTGATCATAGGGATAGGGGCGACGTTTGTTGTCTAGCTACTTCCTGCTGAGAGGGGTCATAGTGGGATTGTGTGGTCATGTCCCGACTCAGCAGCGGTTGGCATGGGTGTAGGAGGAGCTGGTTGAAAGTAGTTCAGGTCATCGTCTGGATGCGGCTGGAAAGAAAGCGGAGGAAACAGGGTGCAAAGGCAGAGAATAAAGCAATTAGTATCAAGGGCCCCAGGAGGGGGTGAGCCAGGCCATGAGTGGGGACATTACCCACTGCCAGAGATAAGAGTCATCATTTTCTTACATTTTGTTCCACCAGTCCTGATTCATTTATATAGTAGCAGCACTCCTCCCTGAGGAAGAGACATGTCCCCCCTTTTTTAGCAATTAAAAGATCCAAGGCCCTCCTGTTTTGGAGGTCGACTCCTGCTAGGGACGTTACCTGTCTCTGAAGGGAAAGAATAGATGTGGAGGAAGACTCTATGGCCCCCTCGAGTTTTTCCTAGAGATCATGGAAAGAGGAGAGGCTGACCCCAAGGGCCCCTCCGGACAAACTGACTGCTGCAGCTGAGGATGCTAAACTGATGTCTAATAGGACCGGGAGGAAGGCAGCCCTTTTTTCCTTGGTGTATGGAGTAAAAGGGGGAGATCTGACTCGGAGTATAGCATAAGCTGAGGGGTAACCATGGCCGGTATGCAGGGCCCCTTGGTGGAAGCATTGATGCAGCTGTGTAAGGTGGTGTTACACCAAAAGATCAAGCCAGGAGGAGGTTGAATTATAGAAGTTGTGTTAGATACCAAGGAGCAGATGGTTAGAAATCTTGGGGACCCACATTGTAGCACGGAGAGTTAGCCCTTGTTTGGGAGTCCCAAAGTGGAAGCGAGCCCAGTGTTTTGCACCAGCCCTGGGAGGGTGGGTAGGGAGTGGGGGTGAGGGGAGTGGTGAGAGGAACCTCTGCTAAAAGAGGGCGCTGGAGGGAGGCACAGAGGAAACAATGAGTGAGAGAAGAGTTGAACCCTGTCTGGTTGAGCCATTTTAGCGACTGGGCTTTGAGGCCCATCCAAGAAGGAAAACGGGATGGTATATCTGGTTCTGAAGGGGTTGTATGTCAGCTTTAAGCTGTGCTTCGGCCTGGAGGACAGAGTTAACTATTTGGACAGAGGAGTTAGGTCCCAGAACATACTGTCTCGAGATAAAGATAGTGGAAGTAGGTTTCGCCGCATTTACCCACGAATAAAGTGTCCCCTTGAACTCTGTAGCCCACCTCTGGTTTCATGGGTCCTTGATTACCAGTTGAAGTGAATCTCCCTTGGCCTGGAACGTTTTTCAGCTGTTACTGCTGAGGTGGATGTTGCAGGACCAGTAGGGGCAGCCCCCATATTCCGGATATTTATGGCAGGATTTGGTCTGGTTGTACATAAAGCAGGCATAAGGATTATTGTTGGCTGTTACAGAATTAAGGGTCAAAGGGATAGTAATTGAGGTCTGGCAGCCTTGGGGCAAACAGTCAGCTGTTCCCACTAGTTTTGTTTGTTCTGAGTAGGTTTTCAGGACCCTAAAATGCCATAAGTAAGTGCTAGATGTTTGTCCTACAGTTATTATAAACAGGAGGAGAAGTAGGGGGTAGAGCCAGGCACAAGAGGAGGAGAAAGGAAAAGGGGGAGGTTTGAAGCGGAGAAAATTCTTGTAGAGTTTCCTGAAAGACCTGATCTTTGATCCAGAGGAGGACATCTTGTGGGGAGGGAGAATCACTGTAAAACCAGGAGATAAGGCATAGAAGCTCGAGCACAAAAGACAAACCTGCATGTTAGGAGGGGGTTTGGGGAATCCAGAGTTACGAGAGAAGCAGAGTCAGGATGACTATGTGTATTCCCGTCCACAGAGGCTGAAGAGGCCTAGGTGTAAGGTTTTTTAGCAGTACCTGGTCACCAGGATGGAGCTGTTTAACCTGTGGGTTTCCAGGCTCTGGTTGGGGTAGGTAGCGGTTCACGTTTTCCCGGAGCATCTGCCGGAGAAGAGTGAAAAAAGGTAGGTAACCCACTAGGGGTGATAGTGTGCTGGGAAGGTGAGGCCTAAAAGGAAAGGTCTGCCATACATGAGTTTAAAGGGGCTGACAAAGAGGGGGCTCCGACGTGTAGCCCTTATTTATGTCCCTGAGGTCTCTACCTGATTGTTCCTGAAGCTGCTTAATTAACCCTAACTTGTCCTGGGACTCATTCCCCCTCTATGGATGGAGCCCCTAACTACTGTTAGGACAGAGGGCGTCGGTCTGGTCAGTAACTGCTTCCTGCTGAAAATGGGCGACGCGGGGAAGCAGTCAGGGCCCCACCGCAGACGATCTAAGGGACCTCGGAAGAAGGACGATGGCAGCGTCATACTGGCTTTCATCTGAAGGACCATTTGGAGTCTGGTGGCTTCCAGACGAGAAGCAATGATTTTAATGAGGGCATTGAGGATGCAAGCTCCAAACAAAAGAGCAATAAAGAAAATTAGTAAGGGAACAAGAAAGGGAGCGACCAGGTCCTTGCTTTCTATAGAGGCAAGGATTGATTGTAGCCAGCTAGGCCGTTGTCCTGCCTGTCTTTTAAGGTCATGTACAGTGGTGTAGAGGGCTGTCCGGTGTTGAGGGAGAATAGAAAATTTGGGGGGCCAGTTGTTATTAAGTTGCGAAGGAACTAATTGTGTCCACTTAGAGTGGGAAGTAGTCCCATTAGTGAGATGTACTGTCATCCCATACATGGAAGCTGATGAATGACTTAGTTTTTTTGATAGACGCTGGTAGGGCCCGGAGAGGAAATTTTGTACAGCACAGTCCCCTTTAGGGCACACCCAACAGTCACTGTAGTTTCCTGTCCTTGCCATAAGATTTAAGGCCAGAATTAATGGGTGGGGATAAGAGTGAGACGCAGCCAGCAGAGTCATCAACAGGGGAATAAACATTAACAAGAATAGCTTAATTGCCATGGTGGGCAGAGAAGGCCCACCAAAAAAAACGAGCCAAGGAAAAATAAAAGAAGAACTTTTTTTGACAAATAGTCCACGATAGATTATATAGTACAAGATAGATTAATAGTACAAGATAGATTATAGTTGTAAATCTAATACACAAAGAAATTATGTGGAATTAAGTACTTTTCTTGTGGTTGGCGGTTTGAACAGGAGGCAAAGGTCATTAGTGAGACCTGGGGCTATTGCACTACCCCAGTATTTTGTAGCAGCATCCAGAAGAGCCAATAGTGGCTGCAGAGACTGACAGTTAGGAATTTAGTTACCATGTCCTGTCCTAATAGAGAAAGATAGAAAAAGAAGACTAAAAATATATAAACATGTGGTCTTGTAGTGAGCAAGGTAGTGGTGATATAAAGTACCCTGGGTCAGACTGGCCATTAGTACCAGTGAGGGAGACACTTGACCAGTAGGTCAGTCCAAAGAATGGAAGCAAGACAGAGTTAAGTGGCCCCTTATTTACCAAGAAGGTGATTATTTTGTCTGCCACTTCAGGGTCACCCGAGGCTTGTCCATAGAAACAGTAACCAGGGGAGCCTGTCTTACCTTTGGGCTTTTTCAGAGAATGTCTTTTACTGCACCAGGTTCTTCATAGTCAGAGGCAGTTGATGGTGAAGGCTGTCCTCCCATCTTTGTGCCCTGTGTGACGGCACTGAAGGCAAGGTCCTGAGGACAGCTTTACATGGTCGCTGCTGAGGTGTCCCGGTTGCTGGCAGTGGAAGCAAGCTGGCAGCCCTTTAAGAGGTTGAGTTCCCGAATGCCTTGGGGCACATGGGGCCTTGGGTGAGTCTGAGGTGGCAGGGTACTGACAATGGCAACCGCTATATACTAGGCCCTTCTCATGTCTTTTTCCTGTTTTGGAAGTCGTCCTTGGACACAACAGTTTTTTTTAAGAAACCTCTCTCAGACCTTCAACACTTTTAACACTTTCTTTTGCTTTCTTAATCTAAGATACCTCTTTTCACCTCTCTCAGACCTTTAACACTTTCTTTTGCCTTTTTACTCTAGCACCTGTAAGACCCCCCTCTTAACCCAAGACCTTTAAAATATCCACTCTGAATACATTTATTTTGTTAGACACAATTATTTAGACTCTGATGGCAGAATTTAGTTAGGGAATAAGCTGGCAGGCCCAGAGGTCTTTTTGCAAGGTCAGAGCCCTGAGCAATTAGGTAACAAGTTACTGTTTTTTCTTAGCAGGGGTTACATTGAGGCTTTGTGTCAACATAACTTTAGGTAATTAAAAAGATAGAAGGGTTGGTGGGGGTTGGGACAAGTTAGAGAAGGGGTCGCTGTTTGAGGTGAGTGGAGGAGGCCAGGGGTTTGTGAAGATTAGAGAAGTTTGGCTATGAGAGAGGAGTTAGGGATGGGTGGGGGGGCTGAAGAGGCCAAGAACAGAAAGGAGGTTGGTTTTGTTGTGGGTAGGAGATTATACTGGAGGGCTTTGAGGAGGTGGGGGAAAATGGTAAAAAAGGCATTTAAAGGTCTAGTACTGAGAAATGAGTGATGGAAGGAGGGACAAGTAGGGATTACAAGAAAGGCATGGACAAGTGGTGTCTGAGCTATGAGGCAATGAACTGGACCTGTAGACTGAGATTAAGCACATCATTAAGATAAACAACACTTTTTTACATATCATGTATGGGGAAGACAGAGGAGGTAGAGTAAGATTTTATTTTACAGTTTGTCTGTTTGTAGACTCTTATTAGAAATCAGAGGTTTGGAATTTAGCTTAAACAAAGTAAAGAAAGTTGAAGAAATTTTTAGTCAACCAAAAAGCACCCAGTATAGCTTGCAAACAAGTGCAAAGTAACTCAGCAGTTTTTACCTTAAACAGTTTAGCCTTGAAGATTAGGGAAATAGAATTTTTTACCCAAAGAATGAACCAGAATAGTATTTTAAGGTGGACAAAAGAAGAGTCCAGTTTTTCCACAGCTGGAAGGCAGCAGAGACATACCAATGATCTCAACACTGGAGAAAAAATCCAGGCAGCTGCTTGCTGAGGCCAGAGGCAGTTCCCCCACCAGCCAGGTGTAGTGGGTCCCTCACGTTAGTCTCCAGCATTTTACCCCTTTCCTCGGCTATGGCAAAAGAAATTTAGTTGGAGAGGGGTGTCACACCTGAGGATACCATTTATGGGCCAGATTTTTGTACTGGGACCAGTCATTATTTAAGAAGGACTAGGTGCTTTTTGTTTAGAACATTTGAGTCTTGGGGGAAGAGACAGATGGAAGGGCTCGTTTCCTAGCCAGAAGGACCTGATAGGTGTGGCAGGTCTGGAGGAGGGAAGGGCCGGAGTACAACAAAAGGAAGGCCTGAACGTAAGGAACAATCTGGTCAATTTTTGAGTTGTGGTCCCCCATTGTGGAATTTTTAAATAAATGGTCCCTTTATGGATGTTTTAAATGGTCCGGGTCTTCCGTGAGTGGGAGAGAGAAGAGCCGACATCTCAACCTTTGTTCTTCCACCCAGACATGCCTCGGGGAGGACTTTAAACCGCCAACCAAGAACAAGAGACGTCTCTCCGGGTCTCGTCTCTCCAGGTCTCGGTGCAACAAGAAAATGACAGCAGTCAACGCGAGCGCGAGATTTACCCAGTGAGAGAAACACCTCAGGGAGGACTGCCTCAGGGAGGATTAGTGAAAGAGTGACTGAGCCAGACAGAAAGATGCCAGACCAGCCAAAAGACCATTCAGTGACTCATGGAGATGGAAATGAGGGGGACTCACCCACACCAGATCAAGGGAGGCGACGGAAGAGTGGTGGGAGGCAGAGGCTCCAAAATTCAACCTGTAGTCAGTCGCAGGCCCTTAGTCTCGCTCGTGGTAACACACAAGGAGGGAGAGGAGGAGAAGGAAGCCGCTAGAGAATAGAATTGCCAATAGTAGTTGTGGGTCTGTGGTCCACAGAGAGAGAGAGAGAGAGAAAAGGGTCCGGAGGGGGTCGGACCCCAGGAAGATGGGTCTGGACCACACCTCCCGGGTTTCGGCACCATATGTAAGGTCGAGTGATAGAAGAAGGCAAGGAAGCAGAGGGGAATGTAAGATAAAGAGGCCTTTATTAGCAACTCCCAGGTGAGGTTCACAGATCTCAGGCGGGGGGGGGGGGGGGGGGGGGGGGGGGGGGGGGGGGGGGGGGGGGGGGGTCTGTGGAGTCACACCCAGCAACCAGGGAGGTGGGCTTTTATATGGGGTGAAGGAATTCCAAGGGTGGGGGCAACTCCATTTGGAACTGGTGACCTTGCAGGTGCATTCGGGCTGCTGTGGCCCGTCTGGGTAGTGGGGACATGAGCTGCTTTCCAAGGTCACAAATCTTCACCAAGATACTTCACAGCACCCTTATTGTTGGGGAGGGGCGGGTTGAGCCTAACAAAGAGAACATGATATATGGGATTTTCTTTAAAATACTTAAATCAAAAAACAAAACCAGAAGCACTGAGAAACTAGATTTCCAAAATTTGATGTTTTTGAAGGTTTATGATGAGATCATATTCTGTATATGTTCAACAACCAAGAAAAAGAATAAAACACAGGCAAATTAAATAACAATTTCAGGAGTATGGGACTCAGACATTATTTTCTAGTTTTTGTTTTGTTTCAGCACAGGTATTTCTGTTATACAATCAAGGATGGGGACCCATGGTAACTGTTTCTTGAATAAAAGCATTGAGATCTAGGACAAAAAGATTTTTCTAATAAGGCCCCAATAGTTAAAAAAATGTTTCCAGGTTTTTTTTTTTGTAAGATTATAGAGTTGAAGATGTTTTGTGAAACTGAATTGTGTGCTCTCAAGGGAGTCACTGGTGCACCTTGAGATTTTATATATATTATGTATGGATGCATGTAAATTAGAGTTGCATTTATCTACATATAAATCAGAGTTGCTTCAGTGTATTTGTGTGTGTGTGTATATAGTTATATATATATATATAACTACTTCTGATATATATGTATCAGAAGTAGTTATATTTAAGTATAATTAAGTTTATCTAATTCATTTAATTACATTAACTAAGATAATGTGGGGTTCATATCATTGTCTACTGCAGACATATCAAACAGCTATATCTTTGTTTTATAGCATAAAATCTAAGTCTGAAGATACAGGTCAATCATATATTCTAATTTCTCTAAATTTCAGTTTTCTCATATGCATGAAAGCAGTACTAATAGCATTTGTGTACTTCAAAGAGAATTTTTTTTTTCCTGAGAAAAGGAACATGTTTACTGCATGATATGGCCATCTATGAATGACATGATTCAAACTTAGCTGACTTTGGAGTAGCCTGCTATGATACAGGAATGAGGGAAACCTGTAATTCTTTGAAAATTTTTGAATTTTTGAATCTATTTGTACCACAGCATAAAATTGCTCTGAGCTTGGCTGAAGAATAGGTTAAAGGAAAGTGAGCCCTTTTGCGTTTAAAAAGGTTAAAGTGACATTGTCAGTGTGGCCCAGTGTTCACTGTCATTCTACTGCTAGGTTACACGCTTCATATGCTGTCACAGGGGTGGTAACATCGTGTTTAAGTCATGACTGTGACAGACTGAAGGTGTCTTATTAGTCTTGGTCTCAACTTCCTCAAATTTCACTTCAAAAGAATTCTCCCAAAAGGATTTCTTAAGTATTTCCTCTGATTTCATAAGAAGAAAACCTTCAAAATATGTCATGAGTCCAACCACAAGCCAAGTCCAAGATGTCATAATCCCTCATCCAAACTACTAAATTGCTTCCTAACTAGCCACCTGCACTGACACTTGTTCCTCTATAGACAGTTCCCACATGGCAGCCAGAATTAGAATGTAATTCTTTTGAGAATATAATTGACACGAAAACCCTCTAGT
Organism: Scalopus aquaticus; assembly: GCA_004024925.1. Lineage (NCBI taxonomy): Eukaryota > Metazoa > Chordata > Mammalia > Eulipotyphla > Talpidae > Scalopus > Scalopus aquaticus. The sequence goes on from PVIJ01000783.1 coordinate 135,927, forward strand.
AGTTGTCTATTACAATTGAATGCCATGTACAAACCTTGCCATGGTCTATCAGAACTAAGTGTGATCTGTCCTAAGATAATCCCTTTAACCTCATCTCCTACCACAGTCCCTTTTGCTTGCTTCACTCTAATCACACTGGCTTTCTTGTTTTTCTTTAGACATGTCTCAGGGCCTTTGCACTTGTTACCTTTGGTGGACACTCCCTCCTTCCCAGATTGTTGTCTTGACAGACTCTCTCCAAGTATTTTCTCAAATGCTGTCACCCCATAAGGTCCTCCCTCTCATCAGTCTTTGTTCCTGCTATCATGCTTTATTTTTGCTTCATGAAAGTTATGCTCATATGATTTATGATCTCATAATTGTATTTCTTAGTTTACTTTTTGTCTTCCTTTCTAGAAAGAAAACTTCTGAGAGCAGGAGCATTGTCTTTTTCTTGTATCCCCATGCCTTTCATGATATTTACCATAGGATAGGTTTTAATGGGTGTTTTTTGAATTAACAAAGAAAAGAGTTTTAGTGAGGGTGAAATATGCCTGGTGTGAAATCCAAGCCTTACTGGTTGCCAATCATTGAAAAATGAAGCATTTTTCTTCAATTTGTTAAGCTTCAATTTGTTAAAATGTGTTTATGCTATCTTTTTTACTGGCCGTTCGGAGAACTAAATAAAGTAATAAAGTCTGCCACAGAGTGGACAATCCCCAAATGTCTCTTCAGTCTGAATCTATGGAGCTGTTTGTGGACACCACTTTATAGTGGACTAGAAGCAATGTTTTTTGTGTTTTTTTTTTTTAATCTTTTTGTGACAGGATGATGTGGTGCTTGAGGGGCTGGTTGAAGTCCTCAGAGGGTTGAGGCCATGAGTTAGAGAGAACCACTGGGCTATGTCCATGCAAAATGAAAAATAGATAAGTGGAAAAACAGATATCCTTGTGCCTCCTAATTCCCAGCTGGGATCTTTTCTTCAGTTTGAATTGGCTCCTGTGTTTGTGTGGAGGTTGTGGAGGGCACCAAGTATACCCTACTTGCATTAAGATGCCCAGGCCTCTGAGATGGAATGAATGGGAAAAAAGTCCTAACTCCCTTTCCTGAGTGAGCATTCGAACAATCAAAGAGAGGGAGACATTATTTTCCTCACACCCTGGTCTTTATTATGTCTGTTTTTCAAGGTGCAGGCTCTATTTTGCCATTCATCCTCTCCACATTTGGTTCCTTTAATTTCTGTTGTGAGACCGTTCTAAAAATCCCTGGAGTTCAGACAAGTCAGTGTAGGTTTTCCTATTGCAGGTCTGGTCTCAGACAAAGTAATCAAAACTAGGATAAGAAAGACAACAGCGTAGTAGAATGGAGGTTGTTAGATGATATTAACACTTAGATATAACTTGCAAAGTGCCAGGTCTCCTCCACAATCTTTCCATCTACTAATTCATTTAGCCTTCACAACCACATCAGGGAAATAACCATTATCAACCCCATGTTACAGATGAGTAAACAAGGAGGCAGAGAGATAAAACATTCAGGATCACAGAGCTTGGCAGTGGAAGAACAGAGTTCCAAGCAGGGGCAGTGAAGATCATGGGCTTATGTGCCTGCTTGATGTAGGAGGGACCCTACCAGCCCTCAGGTCCTCAACATACCATCTCTGTTGCCTTATAACTGATGAAGTTCTAAAAAAGAGGTCTCTTTAGCTTTCAGTTATATGGCAAGTGTTAATGTAGGATTGGTTAATATCACAACCATCCACATTGGAAACCTCAGCATGTAAAACTTGAGAACTTTTATGGTTTATAAATAATTTAATTCATGTTCCCCAAAATTCTCTGAGGCAGATGATCTTTTCATTATTCCTGTATTTTCCACTGCCACCACCTGAGCCTCTTCCATGCTCCTTTCTCTGCCCACAGTACCGTCATCCTCACTCTGCTATGACACAACCCTCCACTGGTCTAGGGCAGTCCTGCTGGCTTCATGAAGTTGGCCAGCCTTTTTCTACTCACCACCATTCATTTATATGCACTGTGTGTGGAAATTCTTCTGTTTGCTAATTTTTATTGCTCTCATCTGCATTTACCTTCTTCCCTTCAAGTGGATTTTCAGACCCCTAAGGACTAGGGGTATATCTTTTTTTCTTTCTTTGTAGATAATTTGCTATTAAGCTGAATAATCAGCACAAGATATAGAAGTGCATTGCTGCCTATCTTGTTAATTTTGTAAAGATACGTATAATAAGAGTAGTTGCTAATATTTGCTGAGAGTTTCCTATGTAGCATGGTTCAAAGGCTTTATATATAGTAATTCCCAACTACCTAACACTATCATGAACTTCATTTTACACATGAAGAAGTTGTTGCTTTTTGGGTAAACAGGATGCATAAGGTCTAAAAACAGCTAATGTGTAAGGGGAGTTGCCTTCCTGTGATTTGGAGTCACATACAGTGGTTGACAAACAGCCTACAGTTCTTCTTATTAAAAAATAGATTTGAAGTCATATTAATGGAGAAATTACGCTTACTAGACTTATCAGTATTTTGTTTTCATTACTGGAATGTGAAGAATGTATCCTCTGCTGGAAAATAGGAACTGTTTCTTGCTGATAACTTTATGGACATTTTTAGTATAGCGGGGAATTCTACACTGTTGACATTTCTATTTACTATCTATTTGATCTTGACGGGTTATTAAGGATCTCTGGACATGAGCTTATTAATCTATAGAGTGGGGTTCATTAGATCCTCCTCAGGTTGTGATGAAGGTTAAATGAGATACTGTGTGTTTAAACGACCCAGTGATAAGAATGGCTTGGGGTGCTCACTTTATAAACATTAGCTGTTACTGAATGTTGGCATTTACCTTATAAGTCCTACATAAGCCATAGGTTTGGAATAAGAGAAGGCTTGGGTTGGTCAAGCATTCTCTTGCAGATTGTAAACTTTCCCCTTGTACCACATAGCATGGATATGTTTGTTCAGAGAGCCTGGAAGGGTAAAAATACAATGAACCAGCCAACAAACAAAAAACTTCTGGAAGAGTTAGCATTTTGTAGTGTTGTAAGACATTTGTAGTTGTTGCATCAAAAGTCCTCTGTGATAGAAAAGGCAGTTGCTTTTAAACTTCTGGACCAAGTTAGTAATGATGGGTGAATTAAAATATTAGAACATTTGAATTAGATTTGGAGGATAAAATAAGATTCTGCTCTACAATGATGGGTGATTCAATGAGGAGGTGGCTTGTCAAAGGGAAAACAGCTAGGAGCTAGAGGACCCAAGTTCCTGGCCTAGATTTGTACTAATAAACTATAGTAGCCTTTGTCAAATCATTAAACAGCTCATTTTTCTAGTCTGTAAAATGAGTGGGTTGTATTTGTGGAAGGATATTTTAATATACATAAGTTTTGCCAAGCAGATCACTGAAAATGGAATGTGTTATCTTTGGTCATTAGGGAATAAAATATTCTTGATAGTCCAATGCTTTTGTTTGTTTGTTTTTTGGCAGAAGATCAACAATGTGAATAACCAAAAATAAAAAAATACATAAGGACTAAAGTGGTATAGACAAAAGTAGATACTTGGGAATCTCATAATATCCTAAGGTCATTCCTGTGTCTTGGAAGAGCGTAACTATGCTAGTTGCAAGAGTTTTCTGATGTTTTTCTAAGCAGGGAATTTACTTGGAGCCATTGATAGGATTTTAAAATGGTTCCATATTTTGGATGTCCTGTACCTGTACTTTATGCCCTGCCACATCTTAAAAAATAATTTATTGGTTGATAAACCTCTTCAAACCAAGGTTTGAACATATAAACACTATTTTTGGTTGGCTAACTGTTTATTTTATTTTTTTTGAAACTGTTTACTTCTTCATATATTTCAGTGCAAGGTGTGAAGTCACATTTTGTTCTGATTGTTGTTTCTAAAAGTTTTAAGTTTTATAGTTCAGATTTTGAATGGTAACATTTTCTAATTTCTATGTCACTAACCGCCTGAAAAAATAAGTTAGGTTAAGTATGGAACAGATGGATTGGGTGATTCCTTGAAATTATTCACTGACATTATAAAGATTCCTCCTGCAGTACAATAGACATGTTCCTGAGAGTTTGTGAAAACTGTTTTTAAAAACCAAATCCTATTTTCCCATTGACATGCATTAGAATCCTATTTTCCCATAGACAATTTGCCTTTATTTCTGGTTGATTTTCAATTAGTAATGATTCCTCCTATTTTAACTCTAAATTTTATTGTTTATTTCCCCCCCCCTTTGCCTCTATCCTCTAGTAGTTAATAATATGTTAATAAATATAGGTGTGAATCAGGGGATCTCTATAATGTAACCTTGTAGACAGTGCAGGGTATGTGTGTGTGTGTGTGGGGGTAATCTTGGGGATAAAAGACCTTCATTCTTGTGCTTTCTCTACTGCCACTGAGTTGTATATCTTTGAGCAATGTCTTTTTGCATCCTTCTCTCATAATTTTCTCATCTGTTAAAGATGACCTCTTTTGGTCATATCTGGCTCTTCAATGTTCTACAGATAATTGAGTAGGAAAGGGAACCTTAATGTGATAATAATTCCTCCAGTTTTCTTCTTATAAATTAATTTTATTAACATGAATTATACCTACCTCTAAGTGAATAATAACTCATATTTATTATCCTTGTTTTTATTTAGCTTTTTTTTAACTTCAAATTCCATTTTGGCTGATTTAGGTTGAGAATTCTTGGGAGGCTGATTCAACAAAGACAGATTTATTCACTCGTCATTCTGGATGAAGAAGAGGAAATATTCTAAAATAGAACTGACATGGGACATTAAATTGATTGAAGCTATTCTGTGTGAGGAATGATTGTAGCATCTTCATTGCCATAATGGAGAGAGATTGGCGTGGATCAGATTATCCCATGTATAAAGGTTGAATAAATTGATAGCTGTCATTTGTAGATGAACACATATTCCTTGGTACCAAAACCTTGTGTTCTCCGATGGAACTTGTTACAGACTCGGAAAAACAAGGCATGCGTGTACAAGGTGAAGGAGATGGTACAGGTCATCTGGCATGTTGTCGCCATTGAGAGTACACATTGGTCAAAGGCAGAGTTGTTGCTGAAACAGATGTTCAGACAAGATGGCTGGCGTACTGTCGAAATGTGGTCTGGAATAATTATGAACATAAGCCTATAGAAGTAGCCAAGATATGGTTCTGAATTATAGCCAGCTGTGGAATTATTATTTAATTCCAGTTTAGTGTGTTCCTGCCAAGTATGTGCCAGATCCTCTGAAATGAAATCTGGTTTTTGCCAGAGGTACTTAGCAACTATATTTTAAGCCTAAACTCCAAAAAAGGGAGAATAAATTGCTTTCTGATGGGAGTAAGTTGTTATTTCAAGCTGCCCCTGAAATACCACTTTCTCAGGGGAGTCGTTCCCTAACTAAGTGGAAGGGAGAGGGCAGTCTTTCCTTCCACTGAACCCATCACACTAGTCTCACAAAAGTTCTTCTCCAGATGTTTTTATAGCCATTGGTACATGTGCTCATATGTGATAATGTTTTTACAAATATGGGTTCGTGTGCTTATATGTGATAATGTTTTTTTTAAAAAGATTTATTTATTTATGCATACAAGCTGGGGTATAGGCCAGAGGCGTGGGGCGGCGAATGGGTTCACCAGAGACAGAGCAGGAAGCGGAACAGGCAGATCGATGGAAATACACTGCTGAGGGGCGCAGCGGAGGAGGCAGGAGAGGTCTGCCCGCCATGTGGGAATCTCCCCCGCCGGGCATGGAACTTGCGTGGCCGCTGCCGACAACTCCATAGCACCAGGGAGGCCCTGTAATAATGTTTTTACAGACACTTAGTGCATTTGTTCATATGTGATAATGTTTTTACAGCTATTGGCACATGTATTCAGTGATTATTAGAACTTTCATGAACACCCATATCTGACCTCTTTTGGTCCCTTGTGTTCTACTCCAGTGGAGCTGGTCCCCTCCTTGATCTTTAGATGCATCAATAATCTTCCTGTCTCAGGGTTATTATCTTACCTTGCTCTCTGTTTGGAAAACTCTTCCTTCCCAATAGTGCAAGTCTCAGTCTTCACTTCCTTTAGGTCTTTTCTCAGATGCTATTTTATTCACAGGATTTTCTTCTTTACCCCATTTAAAAACAAACTCATCCTACCAGCATTCCCCGCTGTCTTCACCTTTCTCTAATTGCCATCTGACAAATTAGATATTTACTTGTATATTTGTTGATTATCTCTTTTTTCTTTCTAGAATGAAAACAGAGACTTTGTAGCTGGAATAATTCATGGCACACAGTGGGTGCACAGTAGGTATTTGTTAAAAAAATGAACAAGTGGTTACCTTTAATCTGAATTTGTTCTTACACATTTCATTGGGAACTTCTAGAAGACAGTATTAGAATTTCACTTAACTTGATTCAAACATTGAAAAAAAATTGGAGATTAGATGTTCTTAAATAATTGTTCAAGAACTCAAAGCAGTGTTTCACAACTTTTAATGTGCCTATGAATCAACTGGATATCTTTAGAAGTGATGTTCTAAAGTATCTATTGTTGGGATTTAAGGCGTTTACAACTTCAGGGTCATTATTATGAATGTGTTGACAAAAGTCTAAACTGCTAGTTTCTAGTAATTTCTAATTAGTAGATTATCAGTCAACTGATAATTATTCAATTTTTTTGTAGAACTTTAAATTGTTGACTATGCATAGTTATTCTCTATGCTAATACAGACATGCATTTATTTATATGGCAGATTCTCTTTCTGAAAAAGCATTCATCAGATTCTCAAAGGGATAACTCCAAATAAGGGTAACAATCATTATATATGAATGATGATGTTAAACAAAATAAACTTTACCTATCAAATCAGAACATACCATAATATCATCATTATGATAATAACAAAATCAACACATATGTTTGCAAATAGTTTACAAGTTTGTGTTTTTATTGCAACAGTTTTGTACTAAACTACTATGTTTTAAGTTAACGTTTACCAGAGATAATATTTTCCCAGGAAAGAATTAGGTGAGGACATTAGCAAATTGCTTGGAACCCAACAATCCCAAGACGAATATTTGTTTTTCCCTAGCCAGTGGAAACCCACCCTAGCTGGAAACATTGGCTGGAAATGAATATTTGGAAACTCTGAGGCCCTCTATAAATGCCATTGCAGTAGCTCACTGTCCTTCTAAGCTGAGGCCAAAATACCCTCAAAGGGGCACTGGTGTATAAAAGCTGTTTTCAGGCTCAAAGCAAACAACATCCCATCAAGAACTGCATAGCATTTCAGTCAGGCAACTTACCCCCAGGTGCATTTTCCTCAGCCAGGAGTGTGGGCAATTTAGCTTCTAAAGTAATAATCCCCTGAAAAAAACAAGATATTTGGAAGAATTGAAATGTTTAATATTATAAGTGATCTACTAAATAGACATTTAGTGTTGGGCTTAATCAAATGATTTAAATGCTATAGTCCTTTGCATTGTTATGGCATCATTGTCATCGTAATTGCTGATAATGCCACTAATTATAATGGATAACATTACTGAATGCTTAATATATGCTAGTCAATGTGCTAAGCACCTTCTTTGTCATCTTCAAATACAGTACTTACAAAATTGATTTAAAATAGGTATTGTACTTATTAAAGAAACAGATGTGATTTATATTGCTCAAGGTGACAAAATTACTGAATGATAGACTTGGGATTTAAATTCAGATGTTCTGGTTTCAGAGCTCATGCTTTTAACTATTATGCTGTATTTATAACCATACCTGGGACATATGTTTAGGATACTACAAGTTAAGGTTTCTTGGTTTAATCTACCCTTGGGGGTAAAATAAAACCTACAGACTTCTTTTTATAAACTTACTGTCAACTTATTTTCAGAAAAAACACTATATTCTCCTTGCTAAGGAAATCATGGCAAAGTTTTTACTCATATGAGCTAGGAATGTCAGCATTCCTATTTCACGGAGGCATGGATTTTGTGTGGCTCTGTAGCATGGCAAGCAGCTTGTTGTGCCAAAATGGCTTAGTGTGAGGATAAACAGAATCGTTTTTGAAATTGGCCATACTCATACTCAATTTGTGTTTTTGAGAATTAAGAAAATTTCAATACTTTCATGTGGCACTGGAGAGAGCTTTTACTTGCAAGTAACAGAATATGCACAGGCTAGTGTAGAGGAAAAAACTAATATATCAACCCATATTAGTAAGTATCCAGAACCTCTGGGAGGATATCAGAGAACCTGATTTTGGGGCTACACAGCCATCCCCAAGACTACTCTCTGATCAAGTGGCTTCTCAGTACCTGCGATGCCAGAGATTTGCCTTCTGAAGCTGAGGGATCAAATGCCTCCTCAGCTGCTCTTGCCATAAAACTGACTCTTTCTGGTTTGTTGCCCAGATGTACTAAGAATATTTTTTACTTCGAAATCTGGTCTCACAATAAGAAAAATGCCAAAATGTAGGAAGATGTTCAAAGATGTTGGACAGTCATCAGGAGGAAGCCCCCAATATTGTGTGTTGGATAAATGAAAGATCTTTATTTCCTTTCCTCCCTTTTACTTTCTTTGACTACTAAGTTCTTATAGAGAAAAGAAACTATGTACATTCGATTCCCAAAATTGCACTGTATGAAGTCCGCAAGAGGACTTATCTTGGACTTCTTGAGTCTGATGAAAAAGGCAAAATAGATATTAAAAAGACAACAGAGGAAATGAGGTAAATTCAGTTTGCAAAGCATTTTTAAATGAGAGTGAGGGTAGGGCATGTAGTGCATAGATGGAGAGAAAGGATTGCAGCTCAGAAGTACACTCTGGGTTCTAGGAATGGTTGCAGGAGTTGCCCCCTGAGGGTTGACAGTTGGCTAGAGGATGGATATGTTTTTTGGGCAAGATGTGTCAACATGTAGGCCAGAAGGCTGAACATGTAACTATGATGGAGTCGTACTCTGTTCCCCAATCCAGTTTTGGGAAAGAATGGCCAGCCTGTGAAGGAAATGGAGAAGGAGCAGATAAAGCATTCAGAAGACAGCTATATTATTTAAATGCCATAGGGATTAAAGGAGGCAATATATTGTTACTGATAACCTTTATTCACTCTTCATTAAGACAGTTTCCCAATTTAAACCAGAATGTGAAAGAGATCAATAATATTTAAAGTGTCTCACATACTTTCCAAATTTGTTTTCAAATCCATATAATTTCATTTGATTAAATTCAAAGTTACTTTCTATTTGTGGTTAAAACAATTTGGGGTGATTTTTATTTTATTTTTATTTAATGGAAAACTGAATTAAAATCTAGTTTTCATGTAGATAATCAAATATTTGATATCTTAAGAATTCTGTTTTGGGAATTGCGTTGTTTATAGAAGGCTGGAATGGATACCTCTGTGGTTTCTTGATTGGTCACAAACTGTGGGACCTAGTTGGACCACTTTACCCTTCACTTAAAATGTTGTTTAGGACTAGATGTAGAGCAAATGTTTTAGATCAGAAAAAATAACATTTCACAATTAATTACTGTGAAACATATTTGCAATTTTTATATTTCTGTATAACATGAAAAATCAGAAGACCTCAACCTCATACTTTCAGAAAATGTTAACTTAAAAAAGCCTATTGTATACTAATAATTTTTATTGATGTATGGAGATTTGGCATTGAGATAGGAGATCAGTAAACCTTGTTTCTTTTCTGAAGAAACTGAGTTTTATTTTAAATGAAAAGACAAACATGTCCACACTACATATAATTGTAGTAAGCCCTGGCTGGATGACAAGAGGTTTGGTAAAATGAAGTAGTAAGAAAAAAATAAATTATGATGTGAATGTCTTCTAATCATACTAGCAAAGAAGTCCCTTGTATTTTCTATTTCAGTAGTAAGAAAAAAATAAATTATGATGTGAATGTCTTCTAATCATACTAGCAAAGAAGTCCCTTGTATTTTCTAAGGTAGATTTGATCACCCTTAATGCCAAGTAAGTTGCCCAGGCATAGATTTTTCCATTGTGGTGATGGTGGACTGTCAAATGTTGATTATTTTGTCCTAGTCATATTCTTATCCCTTTATTTGTAGATGTTATTATTGATTTTTCATATACTACATATCCAGCATCGGATTTCTGTTGTCCTTGAATTAACTGCTTACCCAATTCCAAAATAATTTTGTTTTGTGTAAGAAAAGAATAAGTGTGATATACAAACTCATATGTACAAAATGTATCTTCCATATACGATGGAAGTAGTTTAAAAACTGAGAACTTTATTTCACAATTCTAATATAATTAAAAATTTTCATAAATTAATTTTTATTATTATAGAATAGTTCATTTTAAATTCAATGCATGTTTGGCAGATACATTAGTATTGTATATGTACTTCTCTTGCTGGGGCAGTCACTTGCTTTTAATAACGTTTTAATTTAAATTAAAACGTGAATTTCTTATGTTTTTACAGCAGAGCCATTGGTTGAATGAATATCCTCCAATAATAAAATTAGAAATGTCATAAAGAACAATAGCTACCATGCATTGAGTCCTGACCATGAGCCTGACATTCTTTTAATCACTTTACATATATTCAGCACATGTAATTCTCACAATGAATCTGCTATCTACAACACAATATACTCTTATTTTACATTTAATGAAAGGGAGGCACAGGTATTTTAAGTAAATAAGGCAAGGTTACACAGTAAATGATAGAGGCAGGTTTTGAATACAGGTAATTTGCAACATTTGTGCTCTTCTGCTATATCGTGCATCTGTAAGGATAGTAACTACCAGTCAGATTTTCTGGGAGCATGTTTTAAATTATAAAAATTGGTGGTGAGGCATGGAACAAGAATTCTGATGGCAAATATAAGGTAATATACACACATGTTGGTTTAAAGTTTATATACCAAGACCTTGATAATGTTATATACCAATTTTACTTAAATTAAAAAAAAATAAAAATTGGAGATAAAGAGAAAGAGTAGAACAAATATCATCCTACAACTGGATGGGGATTGTGTTAACATTTTGAGTTATAAATTTGGACTTTATTTTCCTATATGCTCATATACAATGTTCTTTTTTAACAGCTTTGTTTAGTTATTATGTTTTGAAATTTTTTCAGGATATTGATAGGATTTTTAATAACTATGTTAAGATAGGAATGTTCCTTTTTTATGTACCACCTAATGTTGAAAATTTAAATTATTTTCTACCTCTTGCTTTTAGAGCAAGACTTTAATAGAAACAAAAACTAATCAGTATCAAACATTTACATTTTATTACAAATGAAAATATAACCGACTGGAATGATTAATTTGTTTTCTCTTTTATACTTGTCGATTTACTTTTGCTATATATATTCATATTCTTTTAAAAACTACAATTTTCATATGGGAAAACTGACAAAAAGAATCAGTGTGAGGTTGCGCTTGTTATTTTGTATCAGACTGATGATGGTTCTCCTTTGAAAAATTCTTCAGATGGTGTAGTTGATGCCAAAAGGTCTCCTCATTTACTGTGCATTAGTCATCTAGGGAGTGCCAAGGTTATTATTTTGTGTAGTGTGAAGATTTGGGACCTACAGTGTTTTCACTACTTTAGCAGAACTTTCTCCCATATTATCATAATAGATGTGTTATCTTTGTGGAAACCTGATACTACAAAACATGGTTTATTTGTCAGTACTCCCCCATCTAGCGATTCTGAATATCTCCACATTGATAATTATTGTGCATGTGATGAATTAAAGTATGATTTCTTCTAAGCCGTTTTATTAAAATGAAAATATACATAAAACCATCTGGGAAATACAGAGTAGTAGAGAGTAGTAGTTAAGAACATGTGTTTCGGACTTGTGAACCTGAAACGCCAATTCGAATCTGCTACTTTCTAGTTCTGTAATCTTCAGTAAGTCACTTAATCTATGTGAACCCTAATTTCTTACTTGTAAGATGGAATTCTTACAAGAATTTCATGAAAGAAGTTGTATATTGCATCTGAGCTCTAGTAAGTCTTATGTGAATATTTTTATATCATTATCATCATTATTACTAAATGCATTTGACAATTTCTCAATAAATATTGGATATTGATTTTTATGTACAGAATTTAAGAATCTTTTTGAGAGTAGTTGGCTAATTAACCAAAATGTAAGGATTCATTGACTGGGAATTGATGATAGAAAAACTTACTATGTGCAGAACTACAGCTTGATAAATCTTTAGGAGTTTTGTCCTTGATAACAGTAGCAACAAAATAATTGAATTCCCTTAAGGTTCTTTCATGTATTGTAAATATTATTTTACAACTGCTTAACTTTCCCAGATTTTTTCCAAGAACACTTTATATTGTTCATTTCATTTGTTATTAAATCACGTATAAAACTATCACTGGCAATTATTTAACTTTCTAAATTTTTATAATAATTATAAGCTCAAAGGGCATGAAAGGCACAGATTCATGTATCATTTCTGATATCTCACTGAATCTATCTAGAATTCGATTCCAAGATTATGTTCCAGTGTGTTCTAAAAAGAGAATTTTATATTTCCAGTTGACACAGGAACAAATATTTTATTCTTCTTCTCTGATCTGATTCTCCAGTATCCCTAAACTGATTTTTCTGTGACTTATTAAAAATTGGGCTACTTCCTAGGAGAACATTTAGTGATTCACATGTAAAGACAAAACTGTAAATATCTTACTAGAACAAAATAGAGTTATCACACACTTTTCCTTTTTTTTTTTTTTTTTGATTTCGGCTAGGTAAATTACTTGTAGAAGGCAGATCCCAAGCTGCTGAGGGAAACATGTATAGAGTTATAGATGTCTTTGGTAATGAAGAAGAGAAGAACATTGTATAATATCTCTGAAACCATTGTTTTGTAGCACATAACAAACTTGGGCACAGAGTACAATTAATTGACATTTCCAAAAAATCATGAAAAAAGAGAAAACCACTCTTTTGGGAGTTTTTTTTAAAATTTAAGTAACATTGCGCATTTGAGGTGTGCACATTTCAACTGTGCAACTTTAACAATCAACATGTGTATATGCACTGAAAAATCAGCTGTGTCCTTCACCATACCCTTTCACTGGATTGAGCTCCCCTTTCATGCTAGTAACTATCTTACAATCTTAAAGTTTATTTTTGTCTTATTTATTTCATTTGTTTCTTGATTTCTCTCTCTACACCACATGTGAATGAGATTATGTGGTGTTTGTCTTTGGCCATCTAATTAAATTAATGAAGAGAAAACATTGGCAGATATGAGGAATTCATTTAGAATAGGTATGCGCAAAGGTAGAGTGAGTCTTGGTAACTCTGCCTCTTGTATAGTGTAAAGTCAGAACCCTGACTCTTGGGAGACCACAAAGCCAGAGCCTAGTGGTGTGCTTTCTATTCCAGCCGAGCCTCACCTTCTTTTTTGTTTTTCTTTTTTTTTACATTTAGCAGACTACCACATAACCTCTTAGGCTCCAGTTTCTCCTTGATTAAATGAATAATTTGTACTGGGTGGTCTTTAACAAAATATTATTATTGAGGTAACAGTGGTTTATAGCACAGTATATGATTCATGGGAATAAGTTCACACCTTCTCAGATGTTTATCACCATACCACACCCACCACCAGAGCTCTCATATCCCTTTACCATATATGTACTGGGTGGTCTTAAAGATTTCTTTTAGCTCCACAATGATATAACTTGCAAATGGAAATATCTTTCCAGATTTGTTATGTAACTTGCATTGTGGTCTAAGAATTGGGGATATTCAAGTACATTAAAACTGTGAAAAGCTATCTCTAGGGGAGAAACTTTAAGATACATTTGTAAAATAGCCTGATTTATATTAAATAACACCTCTTGCAGGTGACATTTATTTTTATAATGTATATACACATATGTGCCAATTTATGTTGCTATTATTCTCAAAATTTATACATTGCCAGCAGGAAGTGGTAAATTTGAAACCTATGATGTACCATCTTGTGTTCAGAAAAATAACATTTATTTATTTTATTACTTTTGTTTTTTAAAACAAGCTTAAGTAACCCTACTGTCTTCTCAAAGAAGTCATGTTTACATGTATGATGGCTCTAAGAGACCTAGAAGTAAAGAATAGTATCTTTCTGGGTCTCTGTAGAAAAATACATTTTTGGAGAGTCTTCAGGATCATGTAACATCTTAGATGTTATCCCAAGAACCCATCATGCTATTGAAGAGATACTTTAATTTGTAATATTTGCTGAGAACTTCTGGCATTACAAAACTCCTGAGCCCAACAAGGATATTAAAAGACACAGTACTATTCATGCTACATTTTCTGTCTTTTACTTCCAAAAATGATTTAATGAAGATACTCTCAGTACCATTTTACAGATGACAAAATAAAGTGCAACAAAGTTAACTTGACTGACAATAAGTGACCAAGACATGATTTTTAGCTCTAGAACAAATATTACTTCTCTCATACTTTAATACTTCATTGTAATAATAAAACAGAGATTTTAAAAATTTCTGTGAGAATGTTAAGAAAACCCTTTATTCTGTGATGTTTTATAGCACAGCCAAGCACAACTACCCACCAAAACCCACTGATACTAGAATTTTTAAATTTTCCAGATGCTTTCTTACTTTTCCCTATGTAAGCATAGTGACTTGGGATCAAGAGTACTTGGTCCTGCCATAATATACATCGGAGAAAACATGGGTAAAACACTCCACATTAGCTTCAGGGATGTCTTTGGGACTCAACTCCAACAGCCAGGGAAACAGAAGTAAAATAAATAAATGGGACTACATCAAACTAAAAAGCTTCTATACAGCAAAGGAAACTTTAACACAAAAAATGCCCTACTGAATGTGAGAAAACATTTACACAGTATGCATCTGACAAGGGGCTAATATCCAAGATCTACAAAGAACTCATCAACTCAACAAAAAGAAAACAAACAACCCAATCAAAAAATGATCAGAAGAAATAGATGCTTTTCCAAAGAAGACATGCAGATGACCCATAGGCATATGCTCATCATCCCTATCAGGGAAAAGCAAATAAAAACCACAATGAAATACCATCTCAAACATGTAAGAATGGCTTCTATCAAACTAGAAATAAGTGTATACACTGTTGATGGAATATAGACTGGCTCAGCCCCTATGGAAAACAGTATGGAGGTTTCTCAAAATATTAAAAATAGATCTGCCATATGATCCAGCAAGTCCACTTTTAGGTAACTAGCTACTTGGGAAATGCAAAAACACTACTTCAGAAAGATAAATGCACTCCGGTATTCATCGCAGGAATTACTTGCAATAGCCATGTAAACCCAAGCGTCCAGAACAGATGAGTGGCTTAAGAAGATGTATATTGTGTATTCCATACATATGGAATACTACTCAACCTTAAAAAAAAAAGAACTCTTGCCATTTATGCCATTTGCAACAACATGGATGGAACTGAAAGGGATTATCTTAAATGAAATAAGTCAGAGGAGAAAGACAAATACCAGATGATTTCACTCATATGTGGAATACAGAGAAGCAATGGAAAGGAGCAGACAAAACCAAAGCAAAACAAACCCTAGAAATCTGACTGTACAGTTGAGGCTACAGTTGTGGTGTGGGGGAAATAAAGAGTGCAGGGGTCCAGTGGACTATGGTGGATGACTATGGGTGCTTTGGTGGTAACATCCTTCTGATGAGATGTGACCCTGTACTACTGAATCATATACATTGTGGTAAACCAATGTTACCTCAATTTAAAAAAGAATACAAAAAAAATAAAAGGAATGCGTCATTCTAATCCTGACATTTCACTCTTTGGTTTTCAGATTCTTCAGTCTGACATTAAAGGGTTGAATTAGGAAATGTGAACATCTCTAAGGTCTCTTAATTTAGTGATGTATGCTTTCTGGAACTTTGACACTTAAGGTGTCTTATATACTCTTATATACATAAGGTCACTTATAAAGTGACTTAGAGTCAGCAGGCCTGGAAATGTGGTCAACCGGCCCTTAAATTTGTAGAGTGAAGTAAAAACTAAAGTTGAAGACGAGGAGTTTTTTTTCCTCACTTTTTGTTGAAGCAGTCTGCTACTGATTGATGTTACTGTTAATGATCACTATCCACTGATACTTTGCATTATCCATAGAGCAGCAGGTTCTGAAAGCCAGACCTATGATAGGTCATCCTGGGCAGCACAAGACTGGTGCTGGTATACAGTGTGATACTAAAAATTGTGTATATGGCCAGGATTAGGTCCACAAGCGACAACAGTATTGGGAGCATCCCATGGAAATATTAGTTATAAAATTGTAAATATGAAAGTGATCTAGGAAGCTAGGTGAACCTTATCACTGTATAGTTGAGTTTAAAGCAAGCAAAGAAAGTTATGCAGTGTGTGATTTTAGTGTGGATGTTGAGCATGGAATTTAGGTCCTCTGACTGCTTATATAGTACTCCACTTATATTTATTTATATTTGGTGTTGTGAGTCTTAACTCCTTTTGTTCCCATTACTATGATAGTCTGTATTGTGGCCAATAAGGCTGTGGTCAGTTGATGAATTTATGTTCAGTGTATTTCACAAATGAAATACCTCTGCTTTCTTTATTATCCAATCAACAAAAAACATTTGAAAATTGCATTTAAGATTCAACAGCAAACATTGTGACATTAAGCTCATTATTTTGGTATATTATGATTTTTCTTAGGGACTAAATCATTATTGCTCAAGGATTCAGTGTAACAGCTAGAAGGCAGTAAATAAAAGGTTGCAGTAAATGGCTGCTTTTTTGATTCTACAGAACTTGTGTCAGGTGAGATCTTCTTTAGCATTGTTATGATATGGTAAAGGAAATACACTACCCACAGGTAAGTATTTCTCTGATTCTGTATAAAGGAGGGTAAAATGATTTTCTTTTACATGTAAGCTCAGATCAATCAGCAGAGCCTGCCTGTTGGGGAAAGATGGTGGAAATGTGACTTAGGCACTACAGAAAAGACTATGGTCACTGATTAGTGCTCTTGACTGTGTGAAAGCATGGGAGGGAATAGCATGTATGTTTGCCATCACTTCTCAAGGCTATTCTTCATATACATTCCTTTAGGAGAAACTTTCAGTATTTCATCTGCCTTTCTTGTAACCGTTAGTCATGGTATTACTTAATGTTTTAGAAGGAATTCTACTCTCAGAGGAATAATGTCTCAGTGGATAAAATTTAGATTTGATTACCAGGAAATACATCATTTTCAATGTTTGGATACTCATTGGGTTTTCTTGAGTTGTCTTTCATTTCTTATGTGGCTAATATTTTAGGCTTCTGCATTAGCATCATGTGGCCTCTCTGACTAGGATCTCAAGAGTTCCCGCAGGACAACTCTTAAGTGCTGGTTGCCACTAGTTCTGTCACTCATTATGAGATCATAGAAGATGTAGAAAAGGCAGATATTTTGTGCCTTGTGAATCTAGCAACTTTGAATCCAATGTCAGGCAGGCTTTTAAATACTCTGATGTAGGCTTTCTGATGTATGATGTTGAGGGATGCTTTTGCCTGCTCTAACATGTTCTGCTTCAAAGAAGCAAAAGAGGTGTACCTCAGCCAGCAGCAGTCATGTTGGCCCTTACCCTCCACTTACCAAAGCTTTGCAGGATTTGAAAAAACATGGGTAGATACTCTGGACATGGTTACATATCATTTTCATTTAGTTGGATCTGTGTGCTCATCTCCATCATCTGGGATTATTCTGGAAAAAAAATGCATTGCTCTTACAGAGAACAGGAATTTAAGTTCTAAAACCTAGAACACATTTATTAAGCATACTTTTTTTTTCTCCTTTAGTATTATTAAATTGCAAGTCGTATAGAATTCAAATAGAAGGGAATACCTATTTCTGGAAATAAGTTGAACTACTTTCTAGTTCATATTCTCTGTTTCACAGAAGAGGAAATTGAAACCCAAGGCCTAGGAGGATTGTTAAATGATAGATGTCAGAAGAAGCAAAGAAAAGAATATGAAACTTTCCAATTTCTGAAAATTGGAAAGTTTTTTCTTACAACACTACCCCCACTGGTTTTAGAATTATACAATTTTGGTTTATTTTTTAACTTACTAGAGTTTTTTAAAAGAAGTTTTGATTCATAGGTTAGTAAAAACTTAATAGTGATGTTCATTTTGGGGATTAACTAGATAGTGCTAGTCTAGATTTTATTTTTGTTTTCTTTAATCTCTAATGGTCTTTGAAGTCTCAATGGTTTTTGGCCTTATCTCTTGCCTTTGAAAATTCTGCTGTCCTCATCTCCAGCCTATGTCTGCATTATTCTTAGCAATGAAGAGCTTGGAACAAGCCAAGTGTTTGGGATGAGGCTGTTAAAACTTCCAGCCCAGTTTAAAACATAATTTTGGCAACCAGGCTTACAGTAACTTCTGGTTTCTCGGAAAGCAGGTGTTGCAAGTCAACAATGATGCTTAATGTACAGCAACAAAGTTT
Organism: Scalopus aquaticus; assembly: GCA_004024925.1. NCBI lineage: Eukaryota > Metazoa > Chordata > Mammalia > Eulipotyphla > Talpidae > Scalopus > Scalopus aquaticus. The sequence goes on from PVIJ01000783.1 coordinate 154,439, forward strand.
TAAACAGAGCTGCTCATATTTCAGATTCTCACACCCCCTCTAATTTAAAAGCTTCTCTCAACATATAGTTTGAGAACCTATCTATATTAAATTTAAATATTCAGTGAATAACTCCTAATAATATTTGAGTTATAAAAGTGTGTGTTAATAAGCCATAGCACTAACTAATGGTCACAGAAGGGCATTGTAGCTATATTATAATAATGAGGTTCTTGTCAACAAATGCACCCAAGTTTTATATGTTAAAATACAAGAATTAGTGTTCTTGAAGTATATAAGTAAAATAAAACTATTCTTTTCGGATGGAGGGGAAAATGAAGTAGATTCACTAACAGTCACTTTTCTAGAAATTTGAATCTATACTGCACAATTTAGTGTTTAAACAAGATTGGAGGTCTTGTAGGGTGATTTTTTAAATGCTGGAATAGAAACACCAGATGGGATTGATTCCCAGTGAAATGTAAACCTGCTGAATTGGGAAGGGGCCTCACTCAGTAACACTTAATTTTCCAAAATGAGTGTCTCAAATGCTTAATAACTGCTTAAAAACACTGTATAAATTCATGCAAGGTAAATTTTATATGAGTATAAATTGTAAGACTATCTGAAATTGTTAAGACCAATTTCCCTTGGAAATGTGAATTTCCTTTGGAAAACTTTAGCAATTATTGAAATATTTGAGAATCTATTGCAAGCAATCTAAGTGAACTTTTCCAAAGCATGTCATGAAAGCATTTACCAAAGAAATAAGCTTAAAAACAAAACAAAGTTATACTCCTCATCCCTCTAGTCTGTGTAATACAATCCATGGGCTGACAAGAGTAAGTTTACTTCTACTTGTATGATTTTTGGGTGATGCTGAATTTTCTAATCTCACCATTTGTCAAGATATACCCTTCATTACTCTCCATTACTACCATTTGACAGCACTTTCTTTTTTTTGATTTATTCATTTGTTTTCTCCTTCCTCCTCCTCCTCCTTTTTCTTTTTTAAAAAGTAATCTCATCTTTTCACCTTATGTTTTCCCCAGTAGGTCCATTGTTTTTATATCTATATAGTTCCCTACAATAAAGTTTTTGGGAATATAAAAATACAACTTTAACAGAATTTTCTGTGATTTCCCAACAGAAAGGTATGGTTTGTATTACTTTCTCTTATAAGATTCTTTTGGGGGTAAATAATTCCAGATACCCAAATCACTTTGTTATGTTTACTATCAGAAATGACAGCTCTTCCTTTTTCTCTACTATAACATGATTGTATGCTAGGATAGACCCCATTAATACTTCTGTGAGAACAGGAATTTTGTAAACTAGAGATGAGTTACTTCAGTTGACTGAATTCAATAAACAGTTATTGAGCATTTACAGTACTGTTGGTTGTGAATGTCAACTTACCATAGTCCCTTTCTCAAAGTATTCACAATTTAGCATGCAAGAAACTTTGCAAATACATATACAACACTAAGATGACTGCTACACTATAGAAAAAAGCAAAGATTTAGGAACTTAGTAGGCAACAAAAGAAGTAGGATAGTAAAGATGAACATCTTCTACTTGTTAGCCTTTTGCTATAGCTCTGTACAGTTTGAGACATACAAATAATATCGTTTTTGCTTTGGAGTTCTTGTTACTTTGTAATTATTTTTACTCTGTAGTCATAGCTCCTGTATAGGTTGTTTTACTTATATGCATGCTTATAGGAGGTAACATTTCTGGTAAAGAGATTTGATATGGATATATGACACTGAATTATGGTTACCAGTATGTTTTATTCCAGCTTTTAGATAGCCAGTTATTCAGATGCTTCAGACAATCCCTTGCTCAAGGTCAAGGAGAGTGACCCTTCTTAGCATGCACTTTCACATAATAAGAGATGAGACTTCTGGGATCACTTTTCTAATCTAACAGGTTTATTCTCCAATAAGTACATAAGGTGGTCTGTATACTTCTGTGTGTATGTTTATCTGATATATGTCAGGGTGGGGTTGGGGTGGAGTGTTTTTCCATTTTCATGCAGAATGATTCTAGCATAAAAGTGACAGAACCCTTTAACAAAATTATCCCAACGGATACACAAGCATTTATGTATTTCTGGGACTTTTGAAAGCTATCCAAGGTACTGAACCACTTCTCCCTATATTGCCTTCTCACCTAGCGAAACACACCTTCAGGTATTTTTAAATCTACCTTTATTTTTTTTTCTTACTAGAGAAATTCCCTGCAATATTTCTGATACTTCTTGCTCTACACTTGGCTAAATCCAGCAACCTTATTTCTTCTTTCATTCGACAAATTTTTAGGTCTCACTTTCTGTGTTTTGGGGCACATGTCTACTAGTTAATATTGTTCAGATTCATTATTCATTATTGTGAAATACATATTTTTATTAATTTCCTTTTTCATGGAATTTGGGTTAAAGGAAAAAAGTTCTGACCAGGATAGCTAGGGACTTTGGACTTTTCTGTGTTATCTGAAGAATTTTTTTTTCTGGTCCCAAAGTTGTGTTTTGTTTCCCTTGTTTAAAGTAATAAACCCAGGCATACAACAGGCATTCAGAAATTTTATGCAGTTAATGATCAGATGTATTGTGGAGTAGTTTTCTGAGCCTTATTTCTTTTTAACCTACAGGTAAAATCCCTTGAAGAAAAAATATTGAGTATAATAACATTTTTCACTTTAAATAATCTAGATAGAGCATGCAGTTAGATGTCAGAGGCGTAGAGTAAGCATTTTGGGAAATTCTCATGTACATTAATTATGTTATGACTGAATTACGAGTAGACCAGAAAAAAGTAAAATAAGGACCAGAAAATTCTAGCGCAGGCTTTTATGGAAATATATTATCTCAACCATCTTTCATTCTGTTTTAGTCTTTTCTGTACTCAGGTAAACTAACCACTGATACCCCTCTTCTTTTAAATACACTGGTCAAAAAATTTTTATGAAATCATATCATTGAAATAAAATTAGTCATTTCCTATCAATTTATATGTGCTCAACACAAATATGACAGTCAAATTCTAATTTTCACTCTACTTTTTTTGTAATCTGCAATAAATGGATGTTTACATCATGAAATAAATGCCAATGACTGGTCAACAAAGTTTTACAAAAATCATGTTACTGAAATAAAATTAGTCATTTCCTATCAATTTGTATGTGCTCAACACGAATATGACAGTCAAATTCTAATTTTGGCTCTAGGTTTTTTGTAATCTTCAATAAATGGATGTTTACATCATAAAATGCATGCCAATAGTAATAGGCCTACGGTTAATACCTGTAAAAAATCAAGTCATAGACTACTTCCTAGATTTCTTCGCTTGTCTCTCATACAGCTGTTCAGGAGCATCTCTGGGGAGTGTCCAGCAGTAGTCAGCCAGCATTGTGGTGGACCATTTTCCCTGGTATCTTTGTTCCATTAATGCGATATCTTGATGAAAACGTTCGCCATGTTTGTCACTAACCATACCACAGTTTTCAGGGAAGAAATTCAGATGGGACAGAAGGAAGCGGATCTTTAGAGACATATTGCAGCCAAGTTTCTGATACTGCATTAGCATGTCTTCTACTAGTTCCTTGTAGTTTTCTGCCCTAACATTCCCAAGAAAGTTTGTAGACACTAGGCGAAAAGCATTCCATGCTTGGAATGCTTCGCATCACCCTGAAGCAGGTTGTTGAACTGGTCATCTCAATGCAGACTGAATGTTTGGGGAGATTATTCTAGACTTCTTTTGCTTCATTATTCGGCCAGAAAGAGGAGGAACCAAGCAGAAGTCACAGTCTTTTATGTGGTTGCTTGGCTCTCTCCACCATGGGGACTGCAAACGGCATTGATGGTCTTTTGCCATTGAACCACTGTGAAAGCTGTGTTGTACATGTAGCACAGCATATATGTGGGGCCCAAGGCTTGTCTTGATCACCAACCTTGGATCTGAAGTAAAGATGATAAGCCTTCTTCACTTGAGAAGTGATACTTTTGGTTGGCAAATGTTACTTCTCCACAAATAGAGCAGAAATTGTCCACACTGTTAACGCTCTTTCGAGGCATTACTTTTCTGTCTTGTGCCTAAATGGGTAAAATAATAACACTTTTATGGAACAGTAGCTTCAACTGTCTCACACAAAGTCTGAAATATTTTCAATGCTCAACCTTTCCAATAGGGCTTTCTGCAGTGCACTGCTGACGTCAGCTTACTTCAGCAGCCGCCTGGCAGTAGTATTGCATTGCATCAAAAAATGATGCAGTCAAGTCTGGATGATGTGTGCATGATGGTATTATGCAATGCGATGCAATGTTACATCATTCTAGGCTGATTTAGGATGTTGTTGCAATTCTACTCGATAAATTTACACGGTGAAACATATAAAATGAATTACATAAAATATCTTCAAAATGAGAGGTAATAAAAAATTTTCAGGTTTATATTCATGTTCAGCACACCAAGATACTACAGATTAGGGCCTTTTTAAGTCAGTTATGATCTCACTGTTGACCAGTGATATGAAAAGAAGTTTTTCCTTTTATAGCAGTCACAGTGTTCTTCTCTAAAGGAGAATCCTTCTTATCAGTGAGTAAGTCCATCTGATGGGGCACAGAATCAACAGTGTTCAGTGATTAAGTGGGGTCTGGAAGGGATGAACCTGATGTTAATGAAATGTTATTTTTTTTTTTAAAGATATAAGACAGACAGAGCCTGAGCAGAATATAAAATATCTGGCTGACACTGAAACAATCTCAGTGTTCTGATAGTGATTTTTCACTACTCACATCTGTTTTTTTTGATATGCTTCACTATCAATACATGAGCTACAGACATGGGCAAGTCTAAATTCTATCATGATTGCCTTGGAAATTTTATTGTTTCATGGAATTTCAAGACTCAACTTTTTTTTTTTTTTAATCTCAGTGAGAATTAAAAGCTTAAGAGTCCGGGGACTCTTAAGGTATCGCCAGAAAGTGTCATATCAGGATATAGAAAGGGTTTTTAGCTGAAGAAATAGGAAATGTATTCATATTTTAAGGGAAATTAAAGAAATATATAATGAAAACTTAACCTGATTTTATTTGGCATTTTTATGATTTAAAGTAAATGAAGCAGTTTTTGAAAGTATCTCATTTATTTTCTTGAAATATATTTTGTTTACCACAAGGTGTATGTTATAACACTTGATACTGGTATGGTTTATTTATGTGTTTGTTTTAAATATAAAGATTGCAATGATTTTAACAAATTCTAGAGCTTTTCAGAGAAAAATCCAAGAGAGTTAAGTTTTTATTCAATAGCTTTTGTTATAACTGAATTTTTGATAATAATTTGTTTCAAAAAATGTGGTTACTAGATTTGTTGAAAAAGCAAAGCTGAAAACAGAAGACATGTATATTGATATTAGTTTTAGGGGATACTTTTCAACTGTCTTGGGAAAATATTTTTCTAGCTTGTTTCACAGTCGGACAAGGCTATGTTGATATTGATGCAAGCACATATCTGTTACTTTTTATCAGATATTCAAAGTAAATTATCCTTATATAAATAAAACAGATTGCTATGTGTTCTATGAGAAAATTTGCAAGTTAAGAAGTAAAAATTTCCAAAATATCCTTAATCCCAACCATTTAACATGTTGGTATGTTTTAGTCCATGGCACAAGTACACACACATTAACATGTAATTATGTAATTACATATATAATTTTGTATTCAAACTTTCTACTTGCTATAATAACATTGTCTTATTTTGTGTTTATATTTCTGATTTCCAATGAATTGGAATCTATTGACCATTTCTATCTCTTTTTGAGTTGTTTGTGTGTATGTATTTTTGTTTTTGAAAAAGAGGTACCATATTTCTTTTAATAATGTCATGACTCTCACCCATATTTATTGTAAAGTTTCTATGCATATATTAAAATCTGATTTATTGGGACTGATCAAGAAAAATGTCAGTCAGAATAAAATAATAATTTGAAAATAATGTTTTGAATTTTGTATACATAGTAATTGGAGCTACTTTTCCAATAGTAATTTGAAGTATTGATGGACATATGCTAATGAATAGGTATAATTAATTTGGAAACATCATAATATACCATCATAATCTACTGCATTTTGTGTTTTAAAAACCTTAACATAATCTCTTACTAATTTAATCATGTTGCCTAGTTTTATTACGTACCTAGCAATATATTTCATAAATTTTCTTACTATCGTCTTCAGCTGAATCCACATAACCCTTTTAAATTACCTTATCAAAGTGCAATGAGATTCTCTATACTTCTTATTTTTATAAGGAAGTATTCCAAACTAAAATATGATTAAAAAATAGAGCAGGTGGGAGTAGAGTGTGGATAGGAGATGACATCTGATGCAGAGCCAAGACGCAAACAATGATTATTTTTACTCTGGCAGGTGATACCAGCAATCATTATATTTCCACGTCTTGAATATCTTTGGAATCATACTCAACTGAAGCAGTTGGTTTTAAATGCTTTTATGGTTTTAAAGCATGCCTCTTAATGACCAAGCTTTTCTCCACATTTATCTCTGTAAAGTTGAGGGGATTTCTATTTGGATGATCTCCACCTAATGAGATAAATATTCTAATAGTAATTACCCTCTTGGAATGATTTTCTCTTCTGGTAATTAAATGTGCTGTTTGTTTTGCTAAACATGTATTTCTAAGAGTATTGATAAATTTAAATGACTCACAATAGCACAATAGACTTTTTAGTTAGCCCTATTTTTAATGATTTTTTTTTCACTGTAAAACTTCTTGTTATGAGAAGCTTGGGAAAATGACAGAAACTACAAAGAAAAATCTAAAATTTAGCTGTCACTGCATAGGGCTAAAACCAGGGTTAGTATTTTGACCTAAACTCCTTTAGTCATTTTTCTATGCAAATATTTGTTCAGTTGCTTATTAACAATGTGCTGGTTGTTTTTGTGTATAGCACATATACTATGTACATTGTCTCTTGTTTATTAATAAAACTAGAATCATACAGTGCATATTGCTTGCTGTTTGGTATGCTTCACAAAGTTATTTTAGAAAAACCATACACAATTGGATAGATAAAATGTTTTATTTTAATTTGTTTGCTTTTTAAGTTGCTATTATTAGTGAGGTTGACATTTTTCTTGTTTATAGACCATTTGTCTTCTATTGTGAAGTTTTTGTTCATATTTTTTAGTAAACAATAAAGATTATTGTATCATTTCTGGTTTTTTTTTTCAATATCAGGTATCAAGTGTTTTTTCCTTTATCACTATAAGATTAAAAAAATCTTACTTTAAAATGCAAAGGTTTTTTGGACAGACTATCATGGAATATTGCATGATTTTATGACTATAACACTGAAACAATAGAATTTTAGAATTGTTTGATCACCTCTGACTTTGAATCTTCATTTCTAAATCACAAAATCTCTAAACCTACATTTGGTACTCATGTAGAGATAGAAAACTTAATCACCAGCTCAACATGGAACGTGGGAATTGATGAAATCTTTTCTAAAATGCCATGATATCAATGAAAGAAAGCTAACAATTGTTTTTTTTTTAAGATTTATTTATTTATACATACAAGCTGGGGTACAGGCCAGAGGTGTGGGGCGGCGAGAGGGTTCACCAGAGACAGAGCGGGGAGCAGAACAGGCAGATCAGAAATACACTGCTGAGGGGAGCAGCAGGCGAGGCAGGAGAGGTCTGACGCACTATGTGGGATTCTCCCAGGCTGGGTGTCAAACTTGCATCGCGAGCTGTCAACAGCTCCACAGTGCAGTGCTCAACCGCTGGGCCACCAGGGAGGCCCTAACAATTGTTTTAATGGTTATTTGTGCATTTAGTAATTATGCCATTGTTACACTGAAAGGTTAATCCCAACTTCCACACTAGATATGATTTGCTGGGGGAATTTGAAGATGCTGCTTTCAATGGAAAGATAAGGAATATGAGCTCCCCTGAGCTGATGAACTCATCTCATGGTCCACTAAGTTCCCCCCACCCCCAAAGTTGGTGTTCTCTAGGGGTTATTCATATGCTTGTTTTTCTAATGTTGATTATTTCTTCTGAAAATTGTTACTATGTCTATAGACTCTTCAACTGTAAAATCACATTCTACTTTGTATAATTCTACAACTGCTTATATATTCAGTGCTTATATTGTGCCCTCTTGGACCTTAAGTGAAATCAATAATCTGTAAATGCAGGAATAATAAAAAGCATATATCTCTTAGAAAATAATATTTCAGTGACTGTATAAAATAGGTTCTTTCTGTCATCACTCCAAATAATGGTGCAGTATGCATCTGATGTTTGAGTGAAATTGGACCTTATAAAATATCAAATATGTTCTGCTTTTCATATCCAGATTTTTAAATAAAGGGGACTAAGCATAAAAGACCTTTTTCATGTTTTGAGTCAATTGTAGGAACCCTAGCACCGAAGAGTTCCGCCAACTTAACATAACCTGATGTTGCTCACATATCACCTGCATGCTAATTTGAGAGTGTTTGTGAGTGTCATAGAAGATTATTCAGCATGATGGATGGTGTGCTGACTTGTTCACTTTTTATTGAATTTAGACTGATCTGCTAGTGAAAGAAATATTCTGAAAATAAAGCATGAGCCAGACTAGGTAAAACTAGTTTTTTCTAGGTTTTGTGATATTTAAAAGGCTGGAAACTCAGGATTTGGTGCTGCTGTCTTAAGGCAGAATATCTTTCCTTGGAAATCTGTTTTTACTCATAATGTCTTCCAACTGATTGGAGGAGACCCACCCACGATATAAAGAATAATCTCCTTTACTTAAGGTTAACTGATTATAGCTGTTAACCTAATCTATGAAATACCTTCACAGAAGCACCTTGATTAACATCTGATTAAATAACTGGGTTTTGCATCCTAGCCGAATTGACAAAGAAACCTACCCCACACCATGCATTTGTGGGTTTGGAAATAGGAGATACTTCTGTGACCCATTGTTACTAGACTTACTACTGAGCCATTTAAGAGAATAGTTTTGGGATTAGTTTTTTTTTTAACTGAATTGAAACTGAAATTGTAAGGAAGGATTGAATGCCATACATTTGATACTGACATTTTTGTAAAATAATTTTCTTATCAAAAGACTTTAGAAGAAGTGTTGCCAAATTACTTGAATTTGTATGTATTTGTGATGTTTCAGGTACTGAGTACATCTGAATGTATCTCTTTATAATAAAAACACAATCTAATCAAAGTATATAAAATTGAACTGGATATTTTATTTGTACTTTAAATTACTTGTAGTGGCACAGAATATTATATAATATTTAATCTTAAGAAGAATAAGAAAAAATTATAGAGACTGTATTCATGACAATGGAGATTTTATTTTTTAATGTTAAATTGTAATTCTCATGAGATTTCTGTAGATAATTATTGCAATTAAAGTAGCATAATTAGTGGTGTTGTATACAAGATAAACTGATTACATCTTTTTTTATAAGCAGAAAACTTATTTGGTTTTCTTAAAGAAGAAGTGAATACCATCTCTCAGGGTAAAATAGACAATTAAGGTTCCACTAGCATCTCTGTACAATATTACTAAAGAATATGGCCTGGAAACATACAAATGAAATGTGCATTTCCATTTCCATGTTAATCCTGTCAATCATTGCCTACATCTTTCTAGGAAGACAAATAAATAGACTTAATTTTAAAATATGCTTAAGGATAAATGATAACAGAAAATTTAACTGGATCAAATTACATATAATTATTATTAACTTGAAATAATTTACATTTAATAAGCTGCCAAATCTTGGTTGTAATAGCTAGAAAGGAAAGATACAGGATACTTATCTAGAGGTAGGCCATATCTGCTTACCAAGTGGAAAACTAAATTGTTAAGTGTCATAAATGTGCTTGTTTCTTAATTATAAACATAATATCTATAACTGATGTTAACAGTTAACATTTATATTGAATAATTGGATTATAAATGAAAATTGCTACTAAGGTAAATAAATTGTTGTTATGTAAGTATCTAGGTACAAGCTAATATTTTTCTTGCATGATTTACATAATTATGCTATATATTTATGCTATGTAGCATAATTATGCTACAAATTTATTAATGTTCTACAATTTGTCCATGTTCCCATCAATATGGACTTCATTCCATTATAATGTAAAATTAAAACATTGTAGAACAATTACTTCTGCTTCAGAGAATATAGATTACCTAGCTTCTAGTAAGATACTATAATTTATTTAGATATCTGCACTTACTGCATTGATTTTAGAAATCAATCAACCTCATATCCTTACATCTTTGCTAATTACTAGAGAAATTATAATCACAATATACATTGACCATTAATCATATTATAAAACATAGTAACCCACTTTTTTTTATTGTCAGAAACATACTAGTAAGAACTTTATTTGAATTCAATACAGTAAATTGTAAAATAGAAACTGTAATTGTGATTTTGCTTTTTGATAATACTAACTTATTAATGTGTGTGTGAAGATGTCTGTAATCAATTTAACACCTTTCTGAACTTAATACTTACTGAATTGTTTTTTTTCTAAAGAATAATAATTGTAGAGACGTGAATACAAGTGTTGGTTTAGCAATGGTTCTGTAAAACTCTATTTTCGTACTATATTGAACACAATTTTGGGTCATATCTCCAAAGAAATATATTTAAGATCCAACTCTGGATTTTTTCTCAGAGTTGCTTTTTGCTAGATTTTCCTGATCTCAGTAAATATAATTTCATTCATTTGCCTGCTTATGACTGAAAATGTATTCATCCTTGAATACATTTCTTTCTCTCACACCCCACACAGAGTTTCTCAGTGAATTCTTTAGGAACGGTACATAGAAATTAGTCACTTCTTACCAGTTCTACTCCTATCCCTCTAGTCCCAACCATCATTGTTTTTCTTTGGATTATTTCAATACTAACCTAATCTCCCTGTTTCTACTCTTACCTCACTATTTTTTTTCTCCATTAAGCAAACTTAATGACATAAAGTAATAACAAATAGTAAACCCTGATGTAGAATTGCTGTGTGTTAAGTCAGAGACTGTTTAACTCATTATGTACTTCATTAATTTACTTATCATAATTATTTAATTAACTTATTTAATGATTAATACTTATTTAATTACATACAAACATATGTTTACTAAGTATTTTATTAGTAAACTTATTTGGTCCTCACAATAACTTCTGGTATCCTTTTGCACATGAATCATTCACATAAAAACCATATCCATAGTTACCACATCTTATTAAAGAGAATACTGTATTTTTACTACTATTCCTATTCTTTGGATTCTCCTTTTGTTATTTAACTTTCTCAGAAGTTTGTTTATTTTAATGGTCTTTCCAAGAACCAACTTTTAATTATATTTTCTAATTTTTTTATATCTTTTTTCTTGTTCCTTTTTTTTTTGAGGTGATTACTTAGTTGACTTATTTTCAGCTTTCTTAATTTATTATGTATGCATTTAAAGATAATGATTTTCTCCAAATACCTCTTTGGACAAATATCACATATTTTGATAAAAACATCACTTTTTTTCCTAGTAGTTTATAATTTCATCTTAAATTCTCTCTTTAATGCAAGCGTTATTTAGGAAGTATTTTTATTTCTAATATTATGATTGATTTTTGCTATTCTTTTGTGATTAACTTCAATTGTATTTCACTGTTGTTAGAAAAAAAATACACACGTTTTTACCATTTTTTTTTTTTTTTTGCTGATAAAAATGCAACATTTGCTTTATTGTGTAAGAATTTTAAAGAGACTATCTTTTAAGATATAGCAATTTAGCACAGTTGGGTCTCCCTGGTGGCGCAAGGGGTTAAGTCTCAGCCTATGAAGCTATCCGCAGCTACTGCAGCACTAGGTCTATCTCTGGCCGGGGAGCTTCCCACATGGTGCAGCAAACTGCTGCTCCCCTCAGCAGTGCACTTCAGTGAATCTACCTGTTCTGCTTTCCACTCTGTCTCTGGTGAATCCTCTGATCTCCCACACCTCTGGCCTACAGCCCAGCCCTTGTATGCATAAATAAATAAATCTTTAAAATATAGCACATTTAATAGATTGATTAGCCAATTCACATTTGTTGTGATTTGTGATATTTATATTTGTTTCTTTCCTTTTACTTTGTTTTATTTTTATGTTTTTTTCCCTTATGTCTTTCATACAACCATTTTCTTTTTTGTTGTTGATAGGATTCTTTGTGGTATTGTTGTTCCATTTCTTTTCCTAAAATGAATTTTAAAATTCACTTCTTTTGTATTTTCCTCCTGGTTACCCTTATGCTTTAGAAATATACATAACAAATTTTATGTTAATCTCTGGACTTCGTTAATCAATATGAATCCCTTCTCTTGAACAAGACTTAATTCTCAGGATACTTCCCTTTCTACATCATCTACTTTTAAATTATGAAGTACTAGATCCAGAACACCATTATTTTGTTTTTAAATTTTGCAATAGATGTTTTTAAGTGTCTGCCTAAGTTGCCTATTTTTTTTGTTTGTTTGTTTCCTGCTGTTTCATCTTGCCTATTTCTTTCTTTCTTCGGTCATTTTGTTTTGTTTTGTTGACTCAGTAATTTTTTAAGGAAATGTCTAAGCTATTACTTTTCTGAACAGTTAGGTTTCCAAATACATCTATGCCTTTACATGAATGATAGATTGCTATGTTTGGAATTTGCATTTCTAAAAACATTGCTATATTTGCTGTAGCATATAGTTTTAGAGGTAGGATATCAATACTAATGTAATTCTCATTCATTTGTAGGTATTTTACCTGCTTTTTTTGCTTTCTGAAATGCTTTTAAATTTGCTCATTGTTCTTGGGTTCTGAAATTTCATCAGAATCTATTTAACTGAAGGCCACCGTTGTTAGTCTTCTGTACCTAAGGGAAAGTTTTTTTTTTTTTTTAATATTTATTTTTACATACAAGCTGGGGTACAGACCAGAGGCATGGGGCAGCGAGAGGGTTCACCAGAGACAGAGTTGGGAGCAGAACAGGCAGATCAGAAATACACTGCTGAGGGGAGCAGCGGGCGAGGCAGGAGAGGTCTGCCGCACCATGTGGGATTCTCCCCGGCTGGGCGTCGAACTCGCGTCGCCGCTGCCGACAGCTCCACAGCACAGCGCTCAACCGCTGCGCCACCAGGGAGGCCCCACCTAAGGGAAAGTTTTAACCTAAGATATATACTTTTCCTTTAGCTCCGAAATATATTTACTCTCTTTTTTACTTAATTATTTACTCATCCAGTCCATTTATACTTTTTAATGTCTTAGCAGACAAATGTTGAAATTTCTGTTTATATCCTCTGTGTCTTAAATATTTATACTCTCCATCCATTTGTCTTATAATTTGGGATCAAATTTCCAACTCATGAAGTCTTCACCTGTCAATAGCTACTGCTTAATCTAATTGTAATTTTATTTTTATAGTGATTATATTTTGGTTATTTTATTCCTGCTATTTTTTTCCTATGATGGTAAGATCTTATTGAATCCTTTTAATCTAATTAATTATTCCTATTACAGATACTTATTCTCTTCAATTAACTTTTTCTTAAGAATGGGTGTTTCAGGCCTCACTGGTGGCGCAGCATTTAAGGGTTTCGTTGTGGGCTGTCAGCAGCAGTGATGCGAGTTTGATGCCCGGCCAGGGAGATTCCCACATGGCACGGCAGACCTCTCCTGCCTTGCCCGTTGCTCCCCTCAGCAGTGTGCTTCCATCGATCTGCCTGTGTTGCTCCCCACTTTGCTCTGGTGAACCCTCTCGCTGCCCCATGCCTCTGGCCTGTACCCCAGCTTGTATGCATAAATAAATAAATCTTTAAAAAATAAAAAAGAATGCATGTTTCTACTTGTTGGGTTGGAGTAGTAGAAATAAGTCATGCATTCTGAAATCCCATTTCATTTTTTTTTTTTTTACTTCAGCCTCCTATAATGGACCATATACTGAATTTTGGTCAGTAGAGTGAGAAGACTGTCATATATACCTTTTCTAGGCATTGCTTCTAAATTATTTCCCATGGAGGAAGTGAAGAAGAGAAAGGTACAGTATACCATCTCCATGTTCTCATTGCTAGACTGCTGGCAGGATGTTAGGAATCCAGTGGAAGACTGATTCATAGATGCTGGCAGTATTTCTAGATATAGAAAACTGTACCCCTGAATGACTGAACAAAATCTCTTGTCCCATTTTCACTTTTTCCACCTGTAGGGTTCTGATATATGTGGAAAATATGTTGAATAATTATTAGTTTGTGTTATGGGTTTTGACTAATATGTTTCTTAAATTTTTTAAGATTTCATCTTTTTAATTTTTACCATACATTTCCTTTTTATTGAATGTAAGTATTGCACTGTGAATCCATGCCTGAGATTTCAAAGGGAGAAATGGTATGAGACAGCTTAATCACCCTATCATATAGTATATTAAAAATTGATTAATGTGCATTTTGATAATTTCACAATTTTTCAAAAAGTTATAACGAGTTGGTATTTTAAACATGTAACTCTTCATATTTCTAGTATAGCATGCTGTTAAATACTTCCACATGTTTATCTCAGTTCATTGACCAGTATGTTTGCTTGACTCTCTTACTATTAATTTTTTTGCATGTATTTGTTGATATTTGGTTTTCTGTTTATAATGAGTCTAAGTTCCATCATGTTTTCATTCTTAGAAGACTCCTATTTATGTATCTGCCTTTTGAGCTAAAGGGAAAGGGAAAGAGATTAGCTACTTGATATATGCTGAAGGTTACCACTGTTAGTCTTCTGTACCTAAGGGGAAGTTTTAATGTAGCTTTGAAATATACTTACTCTCTTTTTTATTTAATTATTTACTTATCCAGTCCATTTGTACTTTTTTCTGACACCAGAACGCTTATTTGGATCTTCTAGAGTCAGAACTGCCTTTAACTGCAGTCTCATGAATCCAGCTGCCTCCTCAATACATTCAACTCAGTAGTTTAATAAGTATCTGGCCTTTTCTAAAGGCTCTACTCTGATTTCCCACTCCAAGACAGATCTGCTTATGTCCCCATGCCCCCATATCAGATGATGAAACCTTAAACCTGTTGTTCATGCCAACCTCAGATTCATCTTTTGTTATTCCTTTGTCTTGCCACGCCTCACCCAATTCATGAGCAAGTCTTGCCGCTTCTACCATAACCTTTAGACAAATGCCATATCTGATCACCCCTTATCTGTTCCAGCTACAATCCCTAATCCAAGTTACGATCTTCTTTTACTTTTTTTTTTTAAAACAATAGCCTACAATGTTGTCTCTCTGCTTCTTTATTTTCCATCCTAAATTTATTATCAACTCAACACTCAAAGAATTGTTTAGTGCAAAACTTCCTGCAAAAACAAAAGAAAAAAAGCCCACAACAACCAGAAGCCTGAAATGTTCTAATGACTTTCCAGTACACTGACAATAAAATCTAAAATTCTTAGCATAATCAGAATGGTTCCACATTGTCAAGCACCTGCTAACTTCTCTGACTTTATTTTCTGTCATTGCTATCATCTCTCACTGGTTCCAGTCTGTTGACCTTCTGGTTTATGAATATGTTCTTACTTTGGGTGTTTGCATTGTTTCCTCGGTTTCAGACTCTTTAAATACCACTTTAATTGACTCACACCAAATGCATCTCCTCACAAGAGAATTACTTCATGTCTAATTATATCATCTTCTGTAGCTTTTATCCACTTTACTTGTCCTCTGTTTATTTGCCATAGCATGTAACACTGTTTGGTATGATTAATATAGGCTTATTTGTTTGCTTCTGTTTTTCCTCATCAGAATGGAACTATGACCAGGGCAGAGTCTTGACCAGGATATCCCTGGAGGATACTAAATCATTTCTTTCACTTACTGGTTGTGGAGGAAATAGTTATTGCTTGATATAGTCAAAGAATTTCATGAAGATTTTGATTTTTTGTTTTTGCTGGTATCAGATAATTCTTTATTTCTCTTGTGTTGTGGAGATTCTGAATATCTCAAGTTCTGTGATGCCTCTCTTTCTCTAGTCTGGCCGGGAGCCTTCAAAAGGCAGATGGTGGTTAACTTAATTTAGAAAGTGGGTTTCGGAACTTTTTTCTAGTGATAAATATGGTGGCTGCTAGTCACAGAAAAAATATGGGCAAAGGATATGGCTATCCCAGCTGTTCACACTATGGTACTTTTATAATTACCCTAGTTATTGCTCTAGACTCTTCGTACTGTTTGACTCTGAGCATGGGGCATTGCTGTTGAACTTTATCTTCTTTTAGAGAGAATTGCTCTTACTCATGGTAGATTTTTCCTCTGTAAGTTTGGGCTTTGATTTTTCTCTACTTCTGTATTAAATAACATATACTTTCTAACTACGGATGTGTTTTTTCCCCAGATTTCTTATCTACTGATAGATACAAATTTTCCTCCAATGTTGCTATGAACGTAGTCTAAAATATAACTTTCTCTAATTACAATGAGATTTTAGATAGGGAGGGGAGGGAGATGTGTATGCTCAATCCACCAATTAAGTTCTATTTCCTCAAACTCTACTGCAATTTACTGATGTTTTGTTTTTTTGGGTTACTAGATATAGCTAGGGAATCACCTCCTAACCACCACCTTTATTTTATGGTATTTTCTATTCCCTTTTATGATTTAGATAGACAATAAAAAGTGTAGACCATGCCCCAGATAAGAAAGTATAAAAATCTCTGGAATGGGCATAGGATGAAAATGTTTATCAAGAGAAAATACTTTTACAATTTAAAAAGAAAAATTTGAGTTTTCTTAGTATTGAAGCAACATACACATCAACTGTGAGATAGTTCTGTTGATTTCCCATTTTTCTTGTTACATGATGTTTATCTTGAATTAAATACCTTAAATTGAGTTATTCGCAAAACTTCATATTCTTTTACCCCTGCAGCTATTTTTCCAAGCTCTGGTCATTTCTGCTAACTTGATACTAAAACTGCTTCGTGACTTCCTGGATAGAAATAGAATGTGTGGAGGCTTGGAGTATCACATATACCCCATATATAACAGCTGTGAAATTTCAGGCTCTGTCATGAATTATAGGATAATTATGACCCTTCATAGAATATAGGATTAGTTGCCTAAATACGGAATACTAAAGATTACAAATATATGAAAGGCTTGATTTTGGAAATCACTGGAAAACCAAAACTGAATTCAGTTTGAGAAGTAAGTGTGCACAAAAAATCACCTGGAGGACTTTGTAAAACAAATTACTGGGTCCTGTCCTTGGAGTTTCTGATTTGCCACATCTGGATAGACCCACAAATTTGTACTTCTAATAGTTTCTCCAGTGGTGATGCAGATGCTGATGGCCCCAAGACAACCCTTGAACTACTGAATTATAGTAGTCTCCCACTAGGGATTTCTAGGGACATTTTAGTTATCACTTCTTGTTTTGAAGTCTCATTACCCAATTTGTGGACTTTATAAACTATTTTCATCTTTTCTCCCTTTCCCTCTCTCTTCCCTTTTCTCTTCTGTCTTATCCCTTCTCCCTCCGTCCTTTCCCCCTGTCATTCACAGTGTCTTGCCTTTTGAGCACTGCGTAGCTATAGATTAATCATCCAAATTTAGAAGGCGAGCAACAAGCAAGGAAATAAAATGAAAACCAGACATTAAGAAATAGAAAATTAACTAAATTTGGAGATTTCTAGAATCAGAACTCTTGGTGCACAAACTCCGCCTTCAAATACAGTCTCATGACTACAGCTGCCTACTCAATATTTTCAACTTAGATGTCTAATAGTTCTCTCAGTAACAGGCTTCAGACTAATATCTCACCATTTAGACTACATAGATTAGTATATTTATTAATTCATGGTCCAACTACTGTGATTGTCAAAAATATCTAAAACTTTTGTAATGCAGTGTTCCTTCAATTAAAAAAAATACTTGAATAATATGATTATTAAAAATAGTGGTCTCTCACCATCTAGACTAAGTAGACTCATCTGTTTTTTCATAGTCCAACTACAGGATTATCAAAAAATACTTGAAAATGAATATACAGTGTGGTTGTTTTCAAATTAGAAAGGACTGTTGAGGTCACTTGGTGTAAGCCCATTATTTTGTTGAAAAGAAGACAAGAAAATTAAAAAGATATGAAACCATGTTTCCACTCCAAGTTCTTGTCACTTTTTACTGCTGACAGCTACCCTTCTTGGTTCTGCTTTATGTTGTCACTTGTATTTTGATTACTTCTGTATGTATTTATCATTTATTGAAATTATCATATGTTTTGCATATAAGCTAGTAGGAGCATTTCCTTTTTTTAAAGATAAGAATTAGAGGCCACATATTACATTGAAACAGTATCGAACACTTTTTACTTTCTGGTGAATATTCTAAGTCTCTTAACATTAACATAATTTTTATTTTCTGATGAAAAACAGTTGTGTGTAATGAAAAAACATGCTGCCATTATTATCCCTGACTAAACTGTAGAAATTTTTTTAGGTGCTTCAGTCTTATTATTTAATTCTTACATCAGCCCCTCAAATTAATAATCATTTTTACTTTCTATCTCTCCTATTTGACACATTAATAAAAGTTTCAGAGGGCTTGTCACTTCCAAATTTATATACTGCTAAAAAGCAAAGTTTGGGTTTGCATTATCTTATTTCAAAAACATTTTTTTAGTATCACAGGGTTTTATGTAGTTGAAAAAAATCACAGTATGTAGCTAGAGTCATTAAGTACAATGTGGGATATACCTGCCATGCACATGGCCTTATTCTGCAGCCGTGAACATGTCCCAGCTGTAGATATCTTCCTGGCATAGTGATCTGCAGACTTTACTTACCGGTGATCTTCTCCCTCCAGCTGCATGGACTAGGGCTCTCCATGTGCTTGGTCCAGTGAGCAGCATGAGTTGGGCCGCGTCTCTCCAGCCCTGGCCCCGTGCTGGTTGCTTGCCTTAGCAAAGTCACTAAAGCTCTTGGGCTGCAGTTACTCAACTGATCTGGGGTTGAAACCACCTTTGGAAATTTGTCAAGAGACAAATTCATGTGAAAGCACTTAATATTTATTAGCCATTAGCTGTTGGTATCAGGTCAGTAAGCTATCATTGTGAAAAATTTTGTTAAATATTGTGATTGTTCCTGAGGAATATTACCTAGTAGTATGTAGCACTGGCTGTGTTTTCTCTTATAATTAATATATTTTTGGCAAGCATATGCTATGTTTGCCAAGTATTTCTTCTGTATTTAATGTTTCCATTTTGGAAACTTAAAACTCATTTATGTGGGGATAAAATTTAAGCTGCAATAATTCTCTGGCTTTGCTTCTAACAAATAGTACCCCCTGCAAGTGTCTTCTCCTAAATTTTCTCTGGACACCTGGATAAAAATTGCCACTTTCCTTTCCTTTCCTTTTCTCCTTGTTTCTCATTCACATCTGTTATGGAGAAGGCTGATACCTTGGATTAGGGTTCCCACGTGCATGTTATGGCTTTAATGTCTGTGTAGAAGGTGCAGGATTGGTTTGGATGCACTAATGCCACTTTCTGTTGATCTTGAAACCACAGAGCCAGTGAGAGTAGCTTATGTTTAGGAAAGTAACATCATTAGATTTTGTCTATAATTTTATATGTTATAGTCATATATATACACATACGTGTGTGTGTGTATGTATGTATGTATGTATGTATATATGTGTATATATATATGGCTTCCTTACCTAGACTTAGGCATGAACACTGGAGCTTGAACAAGAGATGTATGTCTCTCTGGGGGAACCACTTGCCCCAATTTTGTAGGGCTATACTTACACATCTCTATTCTCTTCCCTTAAAAGTCTGCCTACTGATACTCAGCCACATCCAAATTACTGAATTCTAGCATGATTATTACTTAGATATTAATTTTAAATCCTTGTAATTCCTCCTTCTTATTCTCCCCATATTTGATACCTTTAAGGAAGGAGAAAGGCTTTCAACATAAAAAAACAACAACAACTTATGTAAGCATATGACTTTCCACATTATAACCATGTCACAACCATTTGGATCTCTGTATGTTTTAACAGCAGTCTGGAGCATATTATTCTCTGAATGCTAACTTTATGTACTAGATAATAAAACTGCAAGCCTCAAAACGTTGAATGAGTTCTCCAAGTTAAGTAATAAAGAACAGAATTGGGACTGGAATTCAGATCTTCTGGCTCTGTTTGGTCTCTGAATTTTATATTATTTTTTTAAAGATTTATTATGCATACAAGAGCTGGGGTATAAGCCAGAGCTATGGGGGGAAGGGGGTGAGAGGATTCACCAGAGACAGAGTGGGAAGCAGAACAGGTGGATCCACTAAAATATACTCCTGAAGGGAACAGTGGGCGAGATAGGAGACATCTGCCATGCCATGTGGGTCAGCTCCCTGGCTGGGGATTGAACTCATGCTGCAATGGCTGCTGATAACTTCATACTGCTGAGAATTAATCCCTTGTTTCACCAGGGAGGCACCCTTAACATATATTTTAAAAGACTTTTCTGTTAGACAATGAAAACACTAGATATAAAATTTAAGTGTATCTTGTTAAAAAACATTTTGTAAGAGCTACTTAGTTATAAGTTATGTCTTTTGGCATCATCTGCCACTGATTCTTGTATAAAATCTCTCTGAAAGTAGAGATTTCTTTAACAAAGCAAAGTTTCCCTAATGCCTAAAGAACTTGTCAAATCTTGTTGAACAAAAATAATAACAGTAAAACTCTGTGTAGGAGTCTGCATTAGGGACACCTAAGAATATTCTTTCTAGCATTTCAGTACTTCCTACTGTGGAACATGAGTTATCCCTCTCTGTTCTTTTCTGCTGTGTCACAAGGACTTGCAATGGAGTGCTGGGCGTGGCTTACAGGTCGGAAATCGAGTCAGTTAGTGAACTCTACACCAGAGGTATTCTACCAGAGTGACCAATTACTGAGTCCAGAAGTGCCCTGCTGCATGTGCTTGGCTCTCTTCTATCTTCTGAAATTACTGAATAGCTTCATTGGTAGGGTCACTAACTCGTCTCTCTTGTAATAATTATTACACATGCATGCCAATATGGTGTTTGAATGGGGGAATTGTTGGATAAATTAGAAAAATCTTCCTTATAGTTACATTTTCTTTCCTTAAGAAAATTCATGTGTCATGTATTATAGCGAGGAATATCACACCTTTCAACTGATTCTTCATTTTCTGTTTACACTTTCTCAGCAATGCAGCATATGATGAAAAATGAAACTATTTTTCTAATACAAAAAAAGGTACCATGTAGCCTGTAAAACAAAAGTTGTTCCTTTTAAGTTGCATTTTACATAAACATGATGTGTTTTAAATTTGTGTAAGCTCACTTACTTTAAATTCTGTCTCATAGTCTGGAATTCCTTTTGTAAGACATTACAGAGAACAATAAATTATAAACTTTACTCTTGGATACATACTCCTTAGAGAATCACCCTTATACACAAATAATATTTAATATCTTTAATCACTTTCAAATACCCAATTCTTTCTACACAATAGGTTGAAGTACTTTTTGAGGGAGAGAACTCATCTTACAGAACAACCATTAGTTTCGCTGTTCTTTATTTTGTGCCTGCAGATACGTAATTCTCATGGATGCTTTCTATATCTATCTATATCTATATCTATATCTATATATCTATATATCTATGTATCTATCTAACTGTTTGTCTATGATCTACTTATGGAAAGAGGCATAAAGTCAACTTGTATAAATTTCTGAAGTATGCTGGTAACATTGAGGAAGGGTACTTAATGCTGGATTTGTAACAAATTATACATATTTATAACCAGGTCCTGGGTCAAGTCAAATTGGAATGATTTTTTGGCATCATTCATCTGAATTCATATTAAAGAAGTCTTTATATTTTTGTATTTTGAACTTTCCTTTATTGAATAAATTTAGTATTGCTTGTATATACTGTGTGACTAAAATAATACTTTAACTTTTTATATGCTATTGTTTAGTCTGTATGTTATTTAATTATTTTACAAGAATTCTGTGATGATTGAAATATAGTGTAAAATCTAAAATGTTTCTGAAAAACTTATTTTAGCATTTTTTTTAAAAAGGCAATTGAACTAGATTCAGTGTAAGAGTTCAATAGAATAGTTGGCCTATACTTCCAACTTTGGATATGTGCTTTTCATTTAAAATTTTACATTTTAAGATAATTCTCACTTTGCGTTATTACTGATCACACCTTCCTAATGGAAGTAGTTTCTTTTCCCAAATTGTTGATATTTCCAATCCCCTATAGAGTTATTCTGTCTTGAATTTGCAGAAATCAAGAAAGTAGCATTCCTGAAAGTCAGTTATGAATAAGAAACTTTTCCTTATTCAAGAGCCAATTTCCCTCCATTTTGGTTTCAAGAGTTAATACCGTTCTTTAAAAACTGATCACATGATAAATTAAGTGATCAGAACAAAATTTTCCCCCTGAGTATGAAACTCAATCTAGCCTCGCATAATCTGATATTTAATTGGTCTATTAAAAATGCTTTAAATTCAAGCATTAGAATATATAATATAGTAATAATTAAAACTATAGGTAAAAAGTTCAAGATTGTCTTCAAAGTTCAAATTAATCTGCATAGTTCTTATTATTCTATCTCTTCAAATTTCTCATCTCTAAATCTGTTTTTGCCACTTTTTCTTTACAGTGTGTTCTACAGAGTATAAGTAAGATAGCTGGGCAGGAATGCAGGTGTGCCTTTTGGAGTCACGTGGTACTCCCTTGTAGGATGAGCAATGTTAAGTTAATGTAAGTAGCCAAATGATATTAGAATTACTAGATCTCTGGATCAGAGAACAATTTGTTGCAGATATCTTAGTTTCCCACTCCCTTCCCAATTCCAGTTCTCACGCAGTCTGCAATGGGATCAGATATTCCTCTGTCTGTGTAGCAGTGTCCTGCCATATGAGAGAAACCTTGAAGTTAAGAAATTTAGATTTTATGTGGGGCAGCTGGCACATCTGCCCTTCCTTCCCTCCGGAGGGAGAAAGACTTTTATTCTGTAAACAAGTGACTCTAAGAGGGAGTGGAAAGTTGTTTTTAGGTTTTATTTCCTGAGCAAATGGCTTCAGAGGAGATATATTTCTAAATCTCTCCAGAGTAACTCACTGTCTCTTCGATTGCATATTTGTCATTCAATCATCTTTTACCCAGATTTTCAAATATTCCTTGCCAAAAACCCAAGGTCATATGAAAATATTCATGGAGAATTCATTCAATAAGTGGTACCTAGTACAGAGACCATGTAATATTCTAGGAATAGTTGATAGGGATTGAATTTGTGAGCTTGAATTATTAGGGTAGGAATTTACCTAAACCAGTTAGCAATAAAAAAAATTTACACATTTTGTGAAATATAATTCTATACATTAATTAAATACAAGGTATTAATATGCCAAGTAATTTGGAGGTTTTATGTTTTGTGTAATTTATGTTACAAAATAGATTGTAATTCATGTGGTTTGGCTCTCTATATAGGTAGTCATTAAGGCCCTTTAAAAGAAAAACCAAGGTCAGTATGAAACAAAAGTTTTATGTTATTATATTTAAGTGCCTTCATTCAGTGTAAATGGTTTCATACTTTTACAGAATGTTTGTGATTGTTAAGTTAGTAATGTTTTAGTTATTAGGTGAAAGATACACTGTGTAATTGAATGCTAAAGCTAACTTGCTACCTCTAGTTTCTAGAATAAGAGATTCCCTCTTTTCTGGTAAGTGGCATCGTGGCTACTAGTAAGCATCAAATAATTCTACTTCCACTATTGCTGAGCTTAAGAACTTTTTCTTGGTTATAGTATTTCCAAAGACAGTTAAAAGAGCTTTAGAGAGGCATTTATTAAGCTGAAGTACATACAGCATATATCAATTTTGTAGGAGCACTTTTGGACCCTTTGTTCTTCTTGACAGTTTTCTAAACTCAAGCCCAGAGTGGTTTCACTTCTTTAATACTTGTCTGATTCTCTACTTACAGGAAAATGCAATGCTTGTCAGTTTTTTTCAGGGGATAGCATGAGTCAGAGTCTGATGTACTTGAAAAAAAATGAAGTAGGACTCCAAAACACTTATGTCATTTTTATGTGTTAGAGAGAAACCAGTAAGCATGAATTCTCACTTTTCTTTAAGTCTTTGCAGTGTCAAAGGGATGTTTGTGAAGGGGGATGAGGGTGGGAATCATTGTTTTGAAATGCATCCCTAATTAGAAAAGTGGTTTATATCTGCTATCTTGTCTCCTAGTCTGAGTTGCCTTTTTGTATTTATTTCAAGTTAAGAAATACATGTTCTGCTTTTATTTTATAAAAATACAATGTATAGTTTCATCTGATCAAGATGAAGTTCTGTTTCCACTGACCACAGAGAAGAGATTTTATGAGATAATGAGACTTAGGGCAGCATATATTTTTTTCAGACCCCTGATGGGCAAGTTAAGCAAAGCATGAACTAGACCATAGTCATCTGACCTATTTCCAGGTGATTTTCCTTTGCGACAAGAGTCTCAAAATTTTACCTGAAATCTACTCTAATTACCATGGATAGGCTATAACTCACCATAACTCCCTCTTAGAAGAACAAAGAGTGTAGAAGGCATAGGGTAGTTTTACACTTACATTTAGTCTCTTTTATATAGATGCTCAAATAAATATTTACTATAACTAACAAGTTTTCAAGTTCTCATTTAGATGAGAATATATTTTTTAAAGATTTTTTTTTTTATGCATACAAGAACTGGGGTATAGGCCAGAGGTGTGGGGTGGTGAGAGGATTCATCACAGACAGACTGGAGAGCAGAACAGGTGATCTACTGAAATACACTGCTGAGGGGAGCAGCGGGCAAGGCAGAAGAGGTATGCTGTGTCATGTGGGAAGTTCCTGGCTGGGGATCGAACTCGTGCTGCAGTGGCTGTGGCTAGCTTCATAGTGCTGAGACTTAACCTGTTGTGCCGCCAGGGAGGCCCTTGATGAGAATATTTAGAGAAATGGCCACTCTGATACACACATACATAATTTGAAGGCTACTTACCTGTTGTGGATGTAACATTAACCATAATCATTCTGCCTGCAGAGAGTTAGCAGTGGAGTTAGAAGAGTCCTGGCAAAGAAAGGAATTTCAATGAACACATCAATTTGCTAATAAGATTTAATTTATTAATATATAAAGGGAAGTCTGGGTACATGACACAATGAAAGTTGGGGCCATAAAGTGCTTGTAAGGAAGAAAAAGGCCATGGGACCTCATCCTATAGCTCTGAAGTCCTGTATTGCCAAAATGGGTGAAGATGGAGTCACAGAAATATGCTGTAGAAACAGTCACAGAGTCTTACAGACTGAGATATTAGATAACTTAAAGTATTAATACAAAATGGCCAATTATTTCCATTATAGTTAGCTTTGCAAGCTATAACATAATTATTCTGTTAAAAATAGATTAGATTTTGGGCCAACTGATCTTTAGGTCATTTGATAAAAGAACACCTTGACTTCTTTGTGCTATAATTTTTATTTCATTTTTTTTTTCAGGGAGAGATCCTTGGGGAGGCTGTTAATGCTCTTTCCTTTTTCTTTCCATAAATAGGAATTATTTTTTCTTAATCTTCCCATCACCATCTGTTATATCCCTTTGACCCTTTTTACTTCCCTCTGCCCTCATAACCTCAAAAAAGTCCTTTATTGGTGTCCACTAGTTTTTATAGCATAATCTGCTATGTAAATGACCAATATTTGTCTGTCATTTGATTTACTTTACTGCACATAATTCTCTGAACTCCTTCTATCTTGCTGTATGTAAGTGGCAACAGTGGCAACATGCCATCTTTCATTATGGTTGAGTAGTATTCTTTTGTATAGATAGACCACATTGTCTTGATCTAATCCTGTATCAGTGGGCACTTAGATGTTTCCATATTCTAGCTATAGCAAATAGTGCTGTTTTGTGTTTGTGTACACACACACACACACACACACACATTAAGCACATATATATATATATATATATACGTATATATTAAGCACATATATATATATTAAGCATATATATGTATATTTATTTATGGGGTGTAGGCCAGAGGTATAGCGGGTGAGAGGGTTCGTCAGAGACAGAATTGGGAGCAGAACAGGCAGATCTACTGATATACGCTGCTGAGGGGAGCAGCAGGAGAGACAGAGGTCTGCTGCACCATGTGGATTAGCTCTCTGGGCCAAGGATCAAACTCATGTTGCTATGACTGGCGATAGCTTGATAGTGCTATGTCTTTACACCCTGTACCACCAGGGAGTACCTAAGCATATCGTTTTTTAAGTTGATGCTTTGATGGTCTTTGGGTAGATGCCCAAGAGTGTGGTTGCTGAGTTGTGTGGTATTTCCATTTTTATTTTTAAGGTAAATCCAAATCGCTTTCCAAAATAGTTGTATCATTTTACATGCCACATTTTTCATAGCACATGGTGTTAGGGGACTTTATAATATGTGCCATTCTTAAAAGTGTGAGTTGGTATCTTATTGTGTTTTTACCTGCATCTCCTTTATTAAAAGCTGTGATGAACATTTTTCCATGTATCTTTGGCCCTTCTGAATCTTACTCTTTAGTGAATTGTCAGTTTAAATCTGTTACCCATTTATTAATTGTTCTCTTAATTGTTAAATTGAGTATTCTTTTATATAGTTTGGTTATTAACCCCTTATCAGCTTTTCAATGTGTGTTTTCTCCCTTCCACTAGGATGCCTTTTTAATATACTGATATTTTATTTCACTGTGTGAAAGCTTTTCAATTTGAGGTAATCTCAACAGTTTATCTTTGCTTTTATTTCTCTTGTCATAGGATTAAATCTCTAAACAAATCTTCATCACTGATGTTATGAAGTATATCACCGATGTTTTCTTTTATATATCTGATGTTTGTAGATGCTATATCAAGGTCTTTAATTCAGTTAGAATTTGTTTTTGTGCATGAAATTACTGTGTTCCAATTTCGTTGTTTTACATGTGGTTGTCCAGTTTTTCCAGCACTATTTGTTAAAGACTTTACTTTCCTTGTTGTATGGTTGTGACTCTTTATCATGAATTAAGTATTGATATATTCATGGATTTATTTCTGGATTTTTGATTTGCTTCAATGATCCAAGTAACTATCTTTATGCCAATGCCATGTTATTTTAATTACTGTTGCTTATAGTATAAAGTCAGGTAATGTGATATCTCAGTTTCTCTGTTTTTCTCAGGATTTCTATTGCTACTTATTCAAGTTCTTTCTGGTTCCATATAATTTGAATACTCTGATTTCTTTGAGGAATATTATATTTCTTTCAAGAAATTATTGTATTTAGAACACTCACTTCTAACTAAGCAACTAAACCTGATTGAGCTTTACTAAAGCCAGGCATTCTGCTGGGCACTTAATAAACTTGGCTTTACTGATTCCTTGTAGGAAAAAGTAGTGAAATAGGTATCCCTATTTATAGATGAGTAAACATATTTTAAAAAATCTGTCCCAAGTTCACATAGGTTAATGGAAATCGTAACTCAACATCTAATTGAATACAGAGTCCTTGTGTAAGTTTTGAAAGGATGGGTGATGCTTTTGTAGCAAATGTTCCCCACATCTCAGTGGTTTATAGAAATAGATATTTCTATGAATCCTTTGTGACTCATTATGACTCTGCTTCTCATCATTTCACTCTGAGACCCAGTCAGACCTGGAAAACACATTTTTAACCTTCCTGGTCTCCTTGCAGAGGGAGAAATCACTATCATGAGACTCGTGAAATCTCCTAAATGTGGCACATGTCACTTCAGCTCACATTCTGTTGATTGAAACAAGTCAAGTGGCAAACTCTGATGTCTATCCTTCTGAGAAAGAGAACAGATAGTATCCTTTACTATCTAGAGACTGAGTATTTTCAAACTGTAATACCACAGCAGCTGCTTTGCCTCCCAGTTGAATTAGACATTTCTGAAAGGCAAAGTGTTTTCAGTTCATTTAAACAATAGGTTGATTTTAAAGCAAAAGACAGGTCCTGGTTTCACAGGAATGAAATATTAATTTAATATAGGAGCCAGAAACAAACTCAGAGTTCTTGAATTCATGTTTCTTTACTTTTATTTTGGAAGTCTAGGTTTCAGTTTCATATGCAGAGGTGTTAGAAGAAGAAGGTGTCTTGTTTTGCAAATAGAAACATTCTCAGGGGACAACAATGGCATGTGAAATTTATGGAGTTTATTTTTAGTAGCAATCTCAGGAAAGGTTTTCAGTCAATATTTTCATTGCTTCCTAAGAAGCCATCAGAGAGGGCCATGTTTTATGAATTGATCTGACATTTTTTAAGTGAACAATTGCAGAAAAGAAAAGGAAGCAAATAAGTGTGGAGTTCCTGACAACAAGAGTGCTGAAATTCTAATAGTTATGACCCTGTATTTTCATGGTAGTTTTATTTATATGTGTATGAAAACTTGTTCTCTCCTTTTTCCCTAGCTGTAGCACCAAGTGACTGGTTGCTTTCTCCAAAACAATGTCAGCAGGGTGAGGATGTATTGGCAGGGTCACTTTTAAATCAGTAACCACATACTGATCCTTGACCTAATTAACAGTGTGCTATAGGTGTCTTGCAATTTACTGCTAAGGCTATCCCCAAATGAAGCAGATTTTTGTAATAGAAACTTTAAGGAGTGTCTCAATTCATTAAAAAATCACTTTTGTTATACTAAAATTGTATGAACTATAGCTGACTGGCAGCCCAAATACTGCATTGTCTTATTTTGTGAAACATTTATTGGAATAGTTCCTCTGGACTATACCAGAGGCTGATGACATAGATAACATCTGGTCTAGGTAGTTCAATAATGGGAAATGTGTTGATACTGGAAAAATTAAGAGTAGATTTTGACACATGCCTTTGGTCTTTAGGAAACATCTTTGCCCTCAATAAATAAACTGTACCTAAAAAAGAAAAAAATGCTTTGAAAACTATAACATACTGACAAAATATACCATAATTATACTTTCTACAACTGCAAAGATAAATAACTTCTAGTTATTATAGTTTGGTCTAAGAATTCTCACTTACATTGTCTTATTTAATATTCATGGAAATCTTCATGTAGTGGCTATCATTATTCTTATTTTGAAATAGGAAACAGAGGCTCAACAAATGGAATTATTTAAAGACACATAACCTGTGAAGAGGTAGAACCTCTGAATATAACATAGACTTAATTCCCTGAAGATGTTGCTCCATATAAGACATTGTGTTTTCTCTGTATAATTGTCAACTTTAAGCAGTTTCTCTTCTTTTATCTCTGGGCCAAAATGGGACATGAACTACTTTGAATTCTTGAAGGCTCTTGTGTGGCAAAATAAATATATTGAAAACAACTTTTACCATTTACAAATGTGTTTTCTGGATCAAAGGTGAAAGTAGCTCAGTTGTTCATATGTCACTTTTATATATTCTCTTCAGTGGCCCCTATCTCTCAGTAGGCTAAGAACAATACACCCTAGCAATTTAAGACAGAAGTGGTTTTATAAATATCTTGCTGCCTGATTCTCTTTGGGTTTTCTCTTGAAATGATTAAAAAATATCTGTTTTTGCAGATGTATGTAAAATTAATTATTTTGCTAACAGAATGGTGGATGAAGGAAAGTTATATTCAGAAAGGGGAAACAAAGGTATACCAGTAGCTAAAAATTATCATTGGTCTTTCAAAGACATATGTACAGTATACTTATGTACATACCATCTGTGATTTTGGGGAGACTGACATTTTAAAGATACTCTTGTAAATATTTTTTACTGATGATCATTGAGGCACTGGAGGAAAAGAGATACTAATCCATGGGGGTTTTAAAAAATCATTACATTTAGTTATATCGCATATTTTATGTTTTTTTTTTAATTAAATGCAGGCATGCCCCATGTAGATAAAAATCACTGGATTTAAAAGTTAATAAACAGGCTTGCAAACTGCTAGAGCATACAGAAAATGATTTCTTTCTTCATGTTTTCATATGCTTTTCTAGATGCTAGTGTAAGGGTGGTGGAAATGAGTTTAAAAAATATCTAACACTAAGTTAACAAATTTATCATCACACCTTGGGCCATATTCTTTTGTAGGAAGAAAATGAGTCATAAAGAAGTTGAGTAGTTCAAGATGTAGAGGAGACAACAAAACTGTCACACACAAAAAGTTGTGAGTTGAGGGTGAGAGAGTGAAAATGAATACACACAGGCACTGGAGCTCACTGGAGCACCTTAGAGAGAAAATCAACTCAGGCCATCCACTTTTGAAATAATCTGGGGGCCTACCCTCCCAGGTGGCGCAGCAGTGATGCAAGTTCAACACCTGGCAAGGGAGATTCCCACATGGCACGGCAGACCTCTCCTGTCTTGCCTGCTGTTCCCCTCAGCAGTGTGTTTCCGTCTGTCTGCCTGTTCTGCTGCCCACTCTGTCTCTGGTGAACCCTCTTGCTGCTCCACACCTCTGGTCTGTACCCCAGCTTGTATGCATAAATAAATAAATCTTTACAAAAAATATATATATAATCTGTAGTTGCAGCCTATGCACTTAGAGGCATCCTCTGTAAGGGTAAGTGATAGAATCCTGGTTCACTCCTATTATCTACACTTTTTCCCTAGAAATAGAATCTTCCTTTTAAGTTGTACACATCACCCACTGAAATAAAAGGCTACACTAACTATTGTAGCAGGGTGAAACCACCAGACTCAGTTCAATGAAATGTAAGTAGTATCCTATGGAACTATGGGAAGTTTTTCTGAGGGAACAGCCTCAGCTGTGAGGGGTCATTTTTGCCTTTTTCCTTTTAATCTTCTGGCCTGCAATAGTGATCTGGTGGTAGAGTTTCAGTCATTGTTCTGGACCACTGTTGCTGCTGACATGGAGGATGGAAGTGAGTGTCTGGGTATGGATTAGGACACTAGAAAGGGCTTGGGTCTCTGGTGATTACAGCTACCATTTCAGTCCTGGGTTGTCTCTCTCTGGGCTTAATTCTCACGAGAGAGAAATGCTGTTATAACATGCTTAAGTTTGTTGGTTTTTCTTGTGTTTGTTTATCAGAGATAATGATGCTAAATCTGAGTTAAACTGATACACACTTAATAGGATAATTTTAGAAACCTGGAAGAATGAAAATTGTCCTCTACACTGTGGCAGTGACTGAAAGGCTAGGAGAAACTGAACAAGGCTCACAGAAGCCATTGTCCTATGGATTTTCTGCCTCTTTACAAGAATAAGGTTTTGAATCCTCTGGTTCAGAGTGTCACATCAGAAAGTGAGATTCTACATTTTTCATGTAATTTAAGTATTCACTAGTAAACAACCCAGTGCTATATAGCAGCCATACTGTTTTTGGTATTATGATTTTATCTGAAAATAAGCCAAGAAAGAAGTGTAGGGTTGTTTTCCCCCTGATATTTGGGCAATCTTTCTTCTAACTGCTGCAATTATGCAGACTATTTGTCATGGAAGAATAATGACCATTTGAATAAGACTTTCCATATGGTCTCCTACAGTCACTGGGGGAAAAAAGAGCCTTTATTTTCCTTCTTTTAGTGAATTGACCCTGTCCTTTCTCTTTATAAAAGACTTGGGGTTTAGTATTAATTTTAATGACTGAGAAATAGTAAGTCCTTTGCATAATCATTTGCATAAGACTAACCCAGTAGTGTGGTTAAGGTTTTTTACATAAAAAGCTGAGTTTTTATAGCATGATTTGCATGTGATGAACTATGAAGAAATTGTATTTGAAGATCAGGTATCATAAATATTATTTTTCTTTGGTAAAACTTGGGGGTCGGCTTCCTACACATATTTCACTAAACAAAAAAAGAGATAAATTATTACCGCCTCCACTTTTTCTTTAATTTCTCTTCTCCCCTTTTCATTTTATTTAACTATTTTGATAGGATGGCTTTCACTGCTTCTTTAAAAAAGATTGTGTATCCAGTCCCAAAGAGAGTGATAGTGTGTGCTGTCAATTGTATGGAAATCATTCTGCATAATCTGGTCTACATTTTAGCACACTAAGAACCATGCCTTACATCCATAGGATCCAGCCAGTATAATTTGTCTTAGTTTAGGGTTAAAAAAATAAGGTGATGTCCCAAAGGTGATCAGCCTATGGGCAGCAGGAAATTGAATTTTAAAAACCGAAGAGTATCTAATAGTTAAGATACAGCTTGATTCACACAGGAAGACTGCTTCTGCCTTGGTCAGGAAAATCCAAAGTTTCTTTGACTTCACAGATATTTTGGAAATCTCCTTCAGATATTTTCAATGTGGTTCCATTTAAAAATCACATTGAATGTGATGTGAATTTATGAATATTTCACGTGTTTTTTTCTGTAGAATTTCATGACCAGAATTGCTCTGATCATTCACTGATGATGAGTGTTTATCTTTGCAAAATATTCATTGCTTTTTGCTGCTTTGTTACCTGCCTCAATATAATTCCTTCTCTTTGATGACAATTGATAGAGGTGCACCTATGAAAGTAACTTTTGCTGATTCAGTTACATTAAAGGGTCAAAATTGTAACTGCAAGGAGCTAAGGTCAGGGCAGAACCAAAGAACTCTGGGCACAAATCTTCCTTTCATGCTTGGCTGGATCCAGTAATCCCCCAGGCTCAGGTCTCTGATTGCATTTCCAGATGGTCTCCTCTGGTGTATATACCACTCCTGTTCTGTCCAACAGTATCAGCTGCCCTGGCAGAAAGCAAAACAGCAGGTCAGGATAGCACTGGGAATTACACAGTGGGTGGCACCTGTTGTCAGATTTTGACCTCCCTCACGCTCCATGTTACTCCCTCATGCTATATGCAATTACTCCTTTGCCTTTGTAACTTGCAGGTCAAACTCTCTGGTTTCTTAGCATGAACACCCGTCCCCTTGTACAAATGTAGTCCTAACATCAGTGCCTGGATTTTACGGCAGTTGTGCAGATGAATTCTATTATCTATTAGTCAGTTGAACTTATTTGTTTACTTATTGAACAAATACCAGTGGACTATGAACTATTTTTCAACATTTACTGTATGTCTAAGTAGCAGATAGGGAGGGTGCTAGGTATGGGAGATAAAGAGGTGAAAGAAGAGACCAGACTTCTTTGAAGAGTTGGTATATCTTCTCCATGATTACTGGTCTTATCTTTCCAACTAAATCCTTCTGCCTTCAGGAATCACTGAAAAGCTCACCTCCTTTATGAAGAGTTTTCTGATAAACCCCATTTTTGCTCTGAGCAGATTGTCTTTCTAGACTTCTCTTCACACATATCTGTAGTACTTTGTAGCCTTGCTAATCTATACTTCTTTCATGTCAATGTTTTGAATTTTTCATGTTTTTTTCTCTTGTGCTTTTTACTCAAATGAAAAGTTCTTGAGAGAGGTTACAATGCTTCTGGCATATTTATTTTTGCTTCTCATTTTCTCTCATACATTGCTGGACATTCAGTTTGTGTTCAGTAAACTTGATGAATTTGTTAACTCAACAAAAAGGTTTTTGCAGCTACTGTATTCCAGGCTATAAATGGACAGCATTATCATGGCAACTCTGTTGTACAAAACAGTGAGGAATAGCAAACTGACCCATATATCTATGATCTGTTGTGGGTGAAATTGACAATTTTAATTAAAATCTCACCTGTTGACTAATGTCTTATGACTACAAATTAACTTCTGAATTTGAATATTTCCACAATTGTTTACTAAAAGTATAGGGATAATATTCTGTGAGGCTTTCTAAAAGGCACTGAGAAGCTGCTGTGATCCTAGAATGCTGTAACTGCTGTGTCAAGTGGGACGTTAACTTGTAGCTGGTAGTGTCCTGCATGGTTTTATGCCTATATGTCAGAGCCTACTTACCCCCTAGAAACAGTTCATTCTGTTTAATGGAGATTGGATAGAATGACAGGTGACAAGGCCAGAGATAGGTCCATTACAAAAGGCAGCTGGAGCAGCATGAGTTGGGCAGTTGGACCATTTGTCACAATCATACTTTGGTCTAGGTGATGTCTTCTTTTATGCAAAGTGTTTAAATCTTATGGCACAACTCCATTTTTCACTCAACCTTGGTGAGGTGCGTTTGGGCATAATTCACTCCAAATATGATAGATCTAAACTTCTTTTTCTGTTACATTGATCTTTCTTGGCATTTTCCACTTCAGTTAAAATAGTCTAGTAGCCAATTTTTGCCAATTACAAGTCACCTTTGGATAAGAGTATTACATCAGTGGGTTTCCCAGAAAGTGACAAAAGATAGTCAACAAAATGGTAGTTACTAAGAGAGAAAGGAAAACAGATTGCTTGATATGTCACTCTTTAGTTGTTTTAAAAGTTTATTTTTGAACCAGTGCTTTTATTGATTATTTATTTACTTATTTACTTACTTACCTCTTTGATCTTTTGAAAACAATTCTTACTAGATG
The DNA here is from genome assembly GCA_004024925.1 of Scalopus aquaticus. NCBI lineage: Eukaryota > Metazoa > Chordata > Mammalia > Eulipotyphla > Talpidae > Scalopus > Scalopus aquaticus. Next base: position 188,968 of record PVIJ01000783.1, read on the forward strand.
ATTGGATCAGCTGGAGTACTTTCAATTGCAGGTTACAGAAAAATCTTCAGTTGACTGAACCAATAAAGATGACTAGATGATGGAGTTAGAGCTGATTCCTGTCAGACTCGCTCAAGATCTACTTTCTCTCATTCCATTTCAATTGAGTCCCTTGACTTTGCTTCTATTCTCAGCATGTTTTGCTTTCACATTCATAAATTGGCCATTATTATCTCTTTCCTTATTCAAATTCTGTAGGGAAGAACATATTTCTTCCCCTAATCTGTGAAAAAAAATTCTGGGCTTCAACCTAATTAGGCCATGTGCCTGTAACTGAACTGACGCTATGGCTAGGATGGGGTTATGCTGGTTGTTTAAGTAATAGGTCCACCTCACACTCTACTCCACATAATCCCTTTATAGCTGACACTTGAGTCAGCTTTCTCTGAAACACTCTCTGGAGAAGTGGATGATTTGGGTATTTATACCAATAGAACAGAGACTGAGTATATGACAATCAAAAACTGTTAACTGTCCTCTACAATAACTCATTTTAAAAATAGGATATCATTTGCACATTATTCTCAGAGTTTGAGATTTCTAGAGAAATTACAAAACACATAGCTTTGTGCTATGTTCAGAGTGTCTCAGAGCTTCAAACAGTTCTTTAGACAGATGTGAAACAATTTTAAGATTTCTGAGAAGTAATTGATTTATCATTATAATAGTCATAGCATGTGAAAACTTCCCTGCTAATGACAAGAGGAAACATCTGGAACTAGTGACAGGGTTAATTTTGGGCATTCTTTCTCTCTGGAAAGGACAAGTTCTTTTGAGATTGATGTTGGCAGTTTGGAGCTTATCCGGGTGTGAAGGAAGACTTGGAATAGTAGCTGAGATTGTGCCTCTTCCTGTAAGAAACTTCAACTTCATTACAAATTCCTATGACTGTTATTTCAAGTTTTGTATACAAACTCTGTGATGTAGTAAGGAATATATTTAGAGACAATTTGTACATTAATCAGTGTCACCTCGGAGGTGAGTACCATTAGGTGATACAAAGGGTGACTGCATATTTAATATTATTACTCTCTTACAAGGTTTAGCTTCTTTTGCTCACTCTTCCTCTTAACCTATCACCCTATAGATTTGCTTCTGTCATAATTTTAAAGACAGCCCTAATTGAGACATTGAGAAAGTCCATTCATCTTTTAACATCCAAGATCTCCCAATCAGAAGACAATGTTGGGTTGACATGCATCTTTAAATGTGATTTCCTGAATATCCAGTTCCACTTGGGGTCTAAGACTTACTTTCATGTTGATGTTGCTCTGAATTTAAAAGTAAGTGTCAGTGGGAAGTAAAGCAGGCAAAAAATACCTGAGGTTTTATTTACAATGGCAGAGAATGGCTACTATTTCATGGAATATTTTAGGTCCACCCTCATTCATTTCTTGAGTATATTTCTTTTGTTATATATATTTCTTTTGATAATATTACTTTACTTTTCACAAAACAAAAACTAGAGTGACGATACTAGATAATCCTTTAAGTAGGCTCTCATTGCACTGAGAATAATTGCATTAATAATTGCAATAATTCGCATTGCAATGCGAATAATTCAGTTGTAGTTCCCTATTATTTTATAACTCTTGTTATTAAAATTATAAACAGTGAAGTTATGTGATAATTTACTACGCATTTATCTAGAATCAGTTTGCTTTTTGCAGCTATTTTAAGGAGTCTTGATTGCAAATGAGCATGTTTTTACAAGGGAAAACCTGGAGAATTTTATCTGCTTGCTCAGAAACCACCCAACGGAAGCCAGTTTTGCAAACCTGTAGCACACCAGCATCCTCCAAAGGTTATAAATCACCCCAAAACCCCAGTATCTCTTCCCCTCCATTTACCTTTAGAAGTAATTTTGGATAAGTGAGGAAACTGTTGGAAGGAACATTGCTATGACATAATCAAGAAGAATGGGAGATTAGGCAAAGGGAGAAAAGAAATGTTTTTTAATTGGTTAATGTAAAATCTTAAGATACGCATTTACACATAGGTTATGTGATGTTCATATTCAATAGATAAGTATGCTTAGCTCATGCATCACCTAGAAGTGTTTTTGGCACCATGTCTGTTTCTCACTTGCCCTATCTCACTCAGCTTCATTAATATAGATATCCATCTGGAAACAACTGTGACCCAACACTTAGGGATCCTCAGGTGAGAACATAAACCTGGACTGGACAGTTTGTCGCCTGGAGTTATTATGGTTTCAGAAAGGAACTTATTTGGAAAACTAGTTTTCAGTATTGTTGATAAGCCCAAAGAAATGTTAATCTCTTCAGGGATTCTATCGTGGGTAGACTACAGTGCCTGTAGTGCCTTGTTCTTTGAGCACACGTGATAGCTCAATAGATTTTTAATATGACAAAAACAAAAGGGAAAAAGGTTATCCTTAGTTAAAGTTACCAGGTAATTACTGACTTGGGCATGTCCTTGCTGTCCTCTGCACAATAGAAACCCTTTTATCAGTTTTGGATTTCCTCTGTGTCCTGAGCTGTGCTCTGTGATCTTGCGTGAAAATATGATGGTTGATAAAATTCTATTGCTCATTCCATGTAGGTGTAAGTGGTTAACTCTATGAGGAACCAAATTCAAATTTAACAGAAGTTTCTCTGCTTTCAGGGAAAGAGTTTCACAACAGTGGATATTTTAAACATTTGGCAAGTCAGTAGGGGAGATATTTTCAACAAGCATGACTCTGTTTGGCTTGGGTAAAAGTTAAGCCCTCCTGAACTGACTTGCAGGTGGGTTCTTGAAATTAGGACATATTTGAAAACTATTTCTTGTTCTTAATAAGTGCATTGATGTGAGACACCATGAGCAAGCATGACTCAAACCATTCTTAGCAATAATTTTACTCATGAACTCTTGGCAAATGTTTGTTTTCTGCCATTTGTCAGAAAGTTGCCTGTTAACTAAACGTCAGCCAAGAACATGACATCAAGTCCACACCAGTTATCTGATTTGGTAGATACTTTTATTTTATTTTTTAAAAAGATTTATTTATTTATATATACAAGAGCTGGGGTACAGGCCAGAGGTGTGGGGGGTAAGAGGACTCACCAGAGACAGAGTGGGGAGCGTAACAGGCAGACTGACTGAAATGCACCACTGAAGGGAGCAGCAGGCAAGACAGGAGAGGTCTGCTCTGCCACGTGGGGATCTCCCTGGATGAGGATCAAACTCACGCTGCAGTGGCTGCAGATGCTTCACAGTGCTGTGACTTAACCCTTGTGCCACCAGGGAAGCCCCAGAACCTTTATTTTTATAAGGAATTGGCAAAAGAAAATCTCTTTCTGTCATGTGCATGCACACACACATAGTCACAGAGCAGTTTTTTATTTTTTAATGAAACTGGGAAAATAACCAGCTTTCTTACTTGAAGCATTTAATCTGTAGATGATTGTACATATACTATACATACATAAACCGTCAACAAAAATTGCTTAATATCCCTAGTAGGTCCTAGAGTTTGGTGCCTTGTTGACTCTTTTTATCTTGTCACTATAACTCTATTGCCACTGGTTGTACCAGATTTATTCCAGGAGCATGTTGTATATCTGGTATAATATCACTGTACCTTTAACCTTTCATCACCTGTCTAAATTTTCACTGTGTTGGTAGAATCACAAACATTTGAAGGCAACACAGAATATGTTTTCTATCTTGTAAATGATCCAAAGTTAATACATATTAATAGTATGTTATTGCTAGTTAATACTGATGTCATGAGGATTAAAGAGGCATTTTTAATCCCATATATTATGGAACATTTTTTTATATCACCATTTAATGTATACTTACTATATACCAATCTGCTAATTCTTTTACATATTTTTATCATGTTTATTTCCCACTGACCTGTGAGATAGGAACTATTAACATTTTATATAAATATGACTCTAGTTATATAAGTTGTCAAGTCATTGATAGTGAATGACAGTCAGAATTTGAACTAGCTCCACACCCTACCACAAGCGATCTTTGCTGTGTAATAGCACATGTACTTTAGAAGATTATTATTTAGCAAGGAAACCCCTTTTGAAGACTGGTTAGCAGGTTAGCTGGTTTGAGAATGTGACATTTGTTTATCATGTCTTAGACTAATAATCATATTTAGTCTCATTAATCTGGTGAATTAAAATGACACAGGAATGACTAATATAGTTTGATACATAAGTGATGATATTGGTAGATAATAATGTGCTTTCACAACTGGTCAAGTCCAGGTGCGTGGCTAAATAAATGAATTAGGAGTTCATCAGAACCACCAGCCCTAGCTTGTGGTCTTCACAAACCCCTTCGGTTGTGCTTTGCCCTTTAAAAGCATAGTTCTCCCATTATAGTTGCCCTTGATACTTATGTTAGCCACATTTACTGGTATAAAAATTCAGGAAGATGGCGGATGACTTTCCCTTCTCAGTTAATGCTCTTGCTGTGTTAAATAATGTGAGATATTAAATTATTATCCCAATAGAGAGTATAGAACTGAGATGTCCAATAGAAATCTCTGTGATGATAGAGATGTTATGTGTGTGCACCAGCCACATGTTACTGAGGACTTGAAATGTGACTAGTAAATTGAGGAACAGATTTTTTAGGTTGATTTAAATTTAGCTAATTTAAACTGAAATTTAAATTTTACTAACTACATAGTAGTAACAACTCTATTAGATAGCACAGGTCTAGAGTATTGGTACTGAATGAACTCTTCCAGTTCAAATACAACATATTCATTTTATTTTTTCAGAGAAATGTAAAACCAGAGCATGAAAAGTAACAGATCTAAGCCTTGAATACTGGTCTGTCATCTTCTAGTCTTGTTTCTTCCATTGAAACTGATGAAAGTTTTAAAATGTTTTCTTAAGCTTTAAAATTTTAATTTGATTATTTTGGTAGGATCTTACTCATGTTTACAAAAGCAATATAATGTAAAATAAATTTGGAATTAAAATGTGACTCATTCTTTCATATTTATTTAAAATTTTACAATTATGAAATAAGTCATATACCAATATATTTATAGATACGCTAAAATGAAAGAGCTTGATGTTTTCTTCCCATTTCTGTTTCTTTGCCTTCGATTTCTTCTCCAAATGGAATAGTTTCCTTTTGTATGTTTTCTGACATTCAGATATTTTAAACAAATGGTAGTATATCTTCCACACTGCTCTGCACACTTTTTTTTCACTAAACAGTGTGTCTGGAGATCTTTCCGTATGAGTATATAAAGAGTTTTCTCTTAATGGGTACACAGAATTCCATTGTAAATATCAGAGTTAGTTTGTGACTTCCATATTGATGGAACAATTATTTTTTTCCCCAGTGTTTTCTAATAAAAGCAATGCTGCATGGTATAACCTGTATATTCGTAATTCCCATGTATATAAATATGTCTGTGAGATAATTCATAGAATTAGGTCAAGTGCTATATATACATTTTTTAATTTTGAGTATTACACATTTCTGTCTGTAGAGGTCACATAATATTATGTTTTCATAACAATCTATATTCTGTATACTCTTATCAACTCAATATGTTATTGAATTGATTGATTCTTACCATTTTATAGGTTAAAAATTCAATTTACATTTTACTTATTAGGAATGAATTACCACATTTTATATGTATGAGTCATTTCTGTATTATTTATATTTGAGGTATGTGTGTTTACTCTGCCCCTTTATCATCATCAGATTTTTCCCTTGTTTATTTATTGGAGTTTTTTTTAAGATTTTTTTTATTATTCATGCATGCAAGAATTATTTCATATTTAGGTATATTTCTTTTCTCTACTTATTTTAGAATTCTGCCTTTATCACATACTGATTTCTGTTTAAATTTTAATCATATTTTATATTCTGTCCTATGAAGTATGTCTATTTTTGCCATTATCTTAATTATTTCATGGTATTGTAGAACAATTCTTCCTTCATTGAGTTTGTTTTTCAAAGTGTTTCTCATTATTGCTGATTTTTTTCTATAAAACTTAGATGCACATTTTCTACTTCCAAAACAAATTGTTAGTATTTTATTAAGGTTATGTTAAATTTCTTTCTTTTTTAAAAATGTATTTATTGTTAAATATCAAGACTGATTTAGAGACACCTAAGTGGTATTGTCTATTTTTAATCTGGGAACAGCATATGCATTTCCATTTACTTATGCAATATTTTGGATCCTCTTGCAATGTTTTACTGTTGCCCTCCAGAGATACCACACATTCATTTTTCAGTTTATTCCTGTTACAGGGCAGGGAGAGGGGCACCCTCAGAACCCCCAAACCTGCCTGTTCTAAATAGGTCCTGCCATCCGCCACATCTGGACAAAACATTTAAGACTTTAAGTGGTAAATAAACTTTAATACAATTAGTGTGATAATACAGAAAAGACAAAGAATATAGTTTCTAAACTAAGCACCCAAAGTTACCCATCACCTTGTGGGCAAAAGTCCATCCAAATGGGACTGGCCCAAGGCAAGGCCAGATAGCCTGCCATGAGTTTAAAACACCTTTCGGCGGGAACCCATAGAAAAGGATCAGAAACAGACAATTCTGGGACTTAAAAAGCAAAATCAAAACCAAGATCAACGTTGCCATAGTCAACCTCCCCACGGGTCTCTCACCCACATCTGTTTCAAAGGGTTCAGGCCAGTGCAGCTTCCTCACATGTCCTCCTTGTGCTTCTGGCTCTCCATCTTGATCCCTTTTTTCCTTTTTCTCCTCTCTGTCTTCTTATCTCTCCTGCTCAGCTCCACCCTCCCTTGGGTGGGACAGGGAACCTGGAACACTCCCTTTCCTGAGGACCACCCTTTTACAATCCCCCCTTTTAATTTTTATTCCACCATATCTATGGTGGCACAGATTACAGGGTGTAGTCTTAGGAGACAGTCTTTTCTCAGGGTTTATCAGCCCATGTCAAAAGAAAAAAAGATCTGGAGACATTAGCCAAAACAGTAAACATATCAAAATGACAGGAAAAAAATTTTATGAACTGGTTAAACTTATCTAAAAACAAGTTTTTTCCACCTTGATACCAATTTTATCCAATAAGACAGCAAAAACATTTGTACACTGAATATATTGTTAGACAATATTTACCTATATTTACACAAAATCACAGGGCAGCAATTTTAACTGGCTTTGTTGGAGCACTTCATAGAGGATCAGAGTGAATTCACATCTAGTCCGTGCAGGTTTCAGGAACAAAGTTGGTGTCACCAAACTCCAGGTGGGGTTACCTCTTCTTGAGGTTACCAGGGCTTTTTCTTTTTTCGAGTTGTCCAGTTCTGCCAATGGAGGCGAGCTTCCTCACCTCCTTTGGAGATCTCTGGAACCCTGCAAACAAAACAACAGGGTCTCCTCTTCTTGATTCAGTCCAAATTCCCCTTCCTGGAAGAATTCCAATCAAAGCTGTATAATGAAACACCTTTTTAGTTTTCCAGTTCTTCAGACAATGAAATTGCCTAATGAAATTATGCAAAAATAGACTCTACCATGAGTAGTAAAAATTAACTACCACCATTTTTAATACCATGTTGATATCAAAGGGAGAGAAATGCAAACTAAAGTTAGCCCTGTTTAAAAATATAACAGTCTTTGTAGGTCCCGGTCAGTCAAAACAAAAAAAACCTTTTCAGAATCAAAGCCAAAACAAAAGAAAAAGAAAAGCAAACAAAAACCAAGAGCACGATTTAAAACAAAACTTATCAAAATTCAGGTTTATCACTAGGGATCAGTTTTTGCGTACAGAAGCAAAATCACTTGCCACATGCCAGTTTTTATCAAATTGTTTATGCTTATAAAACTGGAAGTAATATTTATCTTTTTTTTTTTTTTAACATACAAGCTGGGGCACAGGCCAGAGGCGTGGGGTGGCGAGAGGGTTCACCAGAGACAGAGTGGGGAGCAGAACAGAAATACACTGCTGAGGGGAGCAGCGGGCGAGGCAGGAGAGGTCTGCCGCACCATGTGGGATTCTCCCTGGCTGGGCATTGAACTTGCGTGGCGCGCTGCCAGCAGTTCCACAGCATAGCGCCCAACCGCTGCGCCACCGCCACCGGGGAGGCCTCTGGAAGTAATATTTAAAGGGAAAAGGCTATTCAAACTCAAAGTTGGAAGAAAACCAAACAAACTTACATCTGGTAGAAAACTGTGAAAATTCATGGTCAAGGCCACGTTTGGGCCAAAAACACACCGACAAAAGAAAGCTGTACACGAGTAAACCAAAACCAAAATCATCACAAGACTGGAGACATAATGCTTATGCCACGTGTCCTGCAGACCAAATGCACTTAAGGTGACCAACGCAAGTTACCTTGGGCTGATTAACCACGTTGGGCGCCTAAAGTGTTACAGCGCAACCCCGATATAAAATGGGGTGCCTGTTTGTGGGTTCTCACCCATGCGCTTAAAAGGAACTCAGAAGATTCAACTGCAGACACACACACTAAAATTAATAAAAAGGGTTTATTTACAAAAAGGGAAGGGAAAAAAGATAAAGAATAAATTGGTGAATGCGTCCTGCCAGTTCCCCTGAGCTGGAATCTCAATGGTGCACTCCAAAAACCTGGCGATCCACAACCACGAGCAATAGCCCCCCCAAAGCTCACATGTCTGGTTTTTAAATACCAAAAACCTTTGCTTAACTCCACCGCCAGTCCTCAGCATCCTTCCTTCAATTATGGCACTCTGGGATTCATAGTCTTAAGTGTCTTGGATCTCTCTGGCTTGAGGTGGGGGTGGGGTTCTGGGACACTCCCCTTTCCTGATGACCACCCTCTTACATTCCCACGTTATCTTTTTTAAACTTTTTAAGTGGCATCTTTGCTTGTTTACATGAAAACTATTGAATTGTGTATATTAACTTTGGACCCTGCTGGATTATCATTTTTTGGTTATTTTAACAGATGATTCTGTGATATTTTTCTGAGGACTCAAGTGTAAATCTACAAATGCTGTTGATTTTAGCTCTTTTAAACTTATATTCCTTTGTTTTCTTTCTTTGGCCTAATCATGTTCAATATTTCCTCAAGACTCAGTTAAACTGTAGTAAAAGTTTGGGCATATTTTTGTTCCTTATTATAATTGGAAAGCACTTAAACTTTCCCCTTGAAACTTAGTACAGTAAGTTCTCATTTAACATCATCAGTAAATTTTTGAAAAACAGTAGATTTTCTTAATTGCAATGTTAAGGAAAATGACAAGTAGGGAAATCAAATTCTTAAATTATGTCATTTCATCAATGTAGGCTGGAAATCTTTTCTCATCAATGTTGTAATGAAATAATGATGAACAAAATGATTTTATCTGAGGACCTAGTGCACTGGCTTTTAGATTGAGACAGAAATATTTTCTTAAGTGTTTTGATGAAGAACCAATTTGAATTATATCAGATATGGTTTCCAAATCTATCAATAATTTTGTGATATATACAGGGTTGTTGATACCATAAATTGTCTCAGTTTTATAATTTTAAAAGCTTTCTTGTTAAGTTTTATTCATTCTCTGCTCATCCTATGTTCATTGTTTCCTCTTAGTTCTTGTCATATATAAGAAGCCTGGTGGTACCTGCTGTGAATTCAGTGGTAATTACTTCTTTTCCCTTTTCAAAGCAAATATGCATATCAAAAGAGGAAAGTGTCCAGTGATAATTGCTGGATATTCAGTCACAAATAAATGAAACTTTTTTCTCTGTTGCTATTTGTGTGTGTTTGTGCTGCTTTTTCTAAAGAATGCCCCATTATTCCTCATGTTATATAATTGTGTTATTGTGAAATTCTCTAGTGATAGAAAAGGAGAATTATGTCTAACCATATAAAATTGTTAAACCTTCTGGAATACTAGTCAAGGAAATTCTTTTTTTGTGCCCAAACTGGAAAGCCTTTCCCCTTCATGCGCTCTTATTTCTGAGCAAGATGTTTTATGTCACAAATTAGCCTTCTCTTTCCAACTATTTATGCCCAAATTGCATTTTATGTTCCAGTCATTTTCAGAATGAAAATAGAAAATGTATTTGAGGAAAGGCAAAAAATATAGTGTCTAAAAACATAGAACTACTTTGTAAAACACTTTCAGCTTTCTTTTCAGCTCTGCCTTTGGCTTGTCATTTTCACTTACTGTAATCAGTTCTCTCATGAGTAAAATGGTAGTGACTGGGCATTTCCTATGAAGTGCAGGGATAGGATTGTGGTTCCCTGGAGAAGGGATCAGTAGGATAAGAAACCAGATAGTTATTCTCCTGGATCCATCAGAGCAAATTCCCAATGCCAACGTGAGAAATGATCTAGAGTAACAGTTGTTTTTTGAGGGAGTCCTCCTAAGTCAAATGTTCTGAGTGTCCCTATAAACCAAGCAAATGAGCACATACTATGTTCATGTGGATAAGGACAAATGACTGTACAAATGGAGTAATAAACAATTTAAGAAAATATATGTGCCCTAAATTTAGTATCAAGGTGATTGGCAAAATGACATACTCTAGTTTGTGATGGTCCTGTTGCAAATGCAATCACAAGGACCATAAATGTAGTCACAAAATGCAGCAGATACATTAGTGGAGGTGGCCCAAGTGCAGGCTGTCAAATAAGATAAATAGTCTGTGAAGAAGGAAAAGTTCAAATGTGATAGACTTTTCTCTCTCTCTCTCTCTCTCCTCCCCCCTCCTTCCCCCTTTCTCCCCCCCATCTCCTGAATAAAATGGAAACATTAAAATTCCTTCCAAGAAAAAAAGATCAGCACATAAAGTAATAGTTTGCTTGCTACTGAGCCAAGTCTGACTGTATTACACCTGAGCCCTGCCTTGGTCTCTTGTTTTTAATCCAAGCATAATTTGGCTACTTTGTAGCAAATAGGAAATTTTACTCTGCCCTCACATCACTTTAGTCATGCATGGTACTTGATTCATTATCTTCTGGCCAATGGCATAGAAGATTAGTTTTTCCAACTTCCAAATGGAAAAGCATGAGCACTGCCCCAGCACCCTCCCTCTCCCACCCCACCACTCATATGCGCAGAAATATTTTGACTGATTCACTTTTCTTACTATACAATGGCTACATATTTGCTTTGAATGGACATATTTTAATCAATATCTGTACCTTTAGTCAATATCTGTATCTTTTAATCAATATCAATACCTGATAAGTTTGTATCCTGTTAGATTCTGTGCAGGATACAAAAAGGAAGAAAAAATATGGAGGATACTGTGCTTTGTTGAACATCCAGTTTTGTTTCTGTATAGCCATGTTGCTTTTATTTCACCTATGCTGTGCTCTTAGAATTAGTTTGGTTTAGAAATTATTCATTCATTCATTTTGGCACATACATTCAGCAGTATTTTGAACTGCCTACTATGTACCAGACAGTTTGCTAGGTTATGGGGATTCAAAGATTAATTAGAATGCCTTCTGTCAAGGAACTTTCTGGTTATTATATATTCAATAAAGTTTTAAAGATACTATGATTTGCTGACCTAGTTTTCTGTTGAATCTGAGAAAAAGGAATGCTTAATTTTGGTGCTGAACAAATTATGATTATACTGAGTTTTGAAAGGTGAGTGGGAGGTTTGTCAGAAGGCAGGTATGGAAGGCTTTGGGTAGACAAAGCAGAGCTTAGTAGATCATTGTACTTTTAGGGAACTTCTGTTGTTTCATGTTGGATGAATTTTTCAAGAGGTAGAGAGGTAGAGAGAGTGAAGCCGTGGAAGGTCTTGCATAGTATTCTAAAGAATTTGTACTTTAATCTCTAGACACTGAGGACCCATGACATTTATAGTACAGCATGATTTTTCTAGCAGAAACATGGAAAATGGATTAGGAGGGTGAGTTGAGAAAGCTCAGTAGGTCAAGGGCACAGTCTTCAGATACAAGGGTAAAATAAGCACCAAGCAGGAAAGGAGACCAGAAAAGAGTGCTGACCTATTATATTTGGAAACTTATAATTTCAGTAACATTTAAGGAGAAATGGATTGTCAGTGATAATAAATTAAGAAGATGCTATCATTCCTCTGAAAGTACAAGAGGAATATTGTATTATACTAGATATCTCAATTCTGGATTTAAAATTTTTATACTAATATCAAATTGAAGCTAATTCAAGGAATCATGATCTTCCTTGCTGTCTGTACATTTTCAAAATCTAGAGACTAACCCCTATACCCAAATAATATCTGCATTCCAAAGGCTATCAGAGATAATCCCATTCAGTAATTTTCAAGATAATATTGCTCTCCATGTTCTCCAAGAACAGTTTCCCTGAGAGCTCCAATGTGTGCCAGAGACACAGGTGGACCACTGAGAGGTGGAAACTCTTACTCTTCCTCCTTCAACACTAGCTCTCAATTCCAGTTGCAGTCTGAAAAATCTAATCTTGTTAAACCTTTTCGTTTCATAGTGGGGACACTGAGGTTCACATACTGGAGTGATTGATTTACCCAAGGGTATGTGACTAATTGGTTCGTCAAAGGTAGAAAAAGTATCCTCAGGCTCCCTGACTGCTATACAAATTTTCTTACCAGTTTGGATAACCTGATTTGTATCTGCCATCTCAATAAAGATTATTCTCTCATAGGATCAATTCGGGACAATTGTCATATTTGTTTTATGTTAATTTTCTGTAGACAATCTTGTTGTAGGTCATGAACATATTCCTTACTGATACTTTTGCTAAGTGCTTGTTTTCTCTCTCCTTCTGGATCCAAATTACTATGCAACAAACTGAGCTGATGTGTTCAAATCAATTATACCCAGTGCAGACATTTTTTCTCATTCCTATGTCCATCTCTTTTAGTTGTGGAAATTAAGTTCTTTATAGCCCAAGACTGTGGCTTAATATATTATTGTCTGACCAACAAGTGTCACTTGCATTCCCCTCCTTTCTCTTCTTCTGTACCTTTATCCTAACAAATATAACACTGGTATAATTTCTAGTTGTTCTTAACTTGCAAGTGCTTTTTAAGGCCAGGAAACATGTCTTTTTAGCACCTAAATCAATACCTGAAATATAGTAGACACTAAATAGGGATGTGTTTAATGAATAACTGGAAACATAAAGATATGACTTTGATCTTGACAATTGGAGAGAATGCATAGATAGTTTTCTTTGTTTTGTTTAACTTCTCTTTTGGCATTACTAGAGCAAGTTTTACCTTTTAACTACTGGTGGAAGAGCAGCTCTTAGGTGATGTGCCCATTGAACCTGGATTTCATAGGTCATGCTAAACAATGAGAAATGACTTAAAGATAGAATTATTTTTTGTGGCTTAAAATGTGCTATAAATCATACACATTAACATGGAGATGTAGCAAGGTATAGGATTTTTTTTTAATAAATAAGCAATCAGTTTGGCTATAGTAGAATACCTCTGTTATGCTGCCTTTAAAAAACAAACACCTCATAGTGAATTTCAGTGCCTTGCAGCTAGTAGCATCTGTCCCAATAGTTCTCATATACAGGAATAATTTGGCACGATTTCTCACCAGCAACAGAGGTAACAATTTTATAAATCTTCTCTTGAAGTGGCTGGAAAGCACAGAGTTGTATTCTCATTGTTTTGAATGCTGATTTTGAAATTCACCTTTGCTGTGAGTGTTTGCTCTTTTTAGCTCCATGTGAGCACCGGATTATGTAGTGTCATTAAATGTTCTATGGGTTAACATTTTTTCCCAATTTTTAGATAATTTGGTGATAATTTTTATTTTTCTTTTGTTACTGCAGTGATCTACTAATTCCTCATTAAGGCTGTTCTTAAGGTGGAAACTGGCCACATTTTGTTTTTTATAAAGGTGTACCCACGTCTATTGCTTTCTGTTCATGTGGCCACTTAATCCTCCTCTGGTTGACTTGCTCCTGTCACATTTGAGGGGCGGAATTGAACAATAATTTCATCTATGTGAGTCATATCAAAGTTACAAATAATCTGCTGTGTATATAACACTAATTAAGTAAATATTTTAAACCTTTTATTAGTAACCTTCAGTTACTCTGCTTCTCCCCCTTCTATGATACTATTGTGACATATCATTTACATTTTTATTAAAGGAAATATCTACTTTACCTTGGTGTGTGTCTGAACAGTCTATGGGGAGGGGAAGGTTCTGGTTTTAATTTCAATTTTATACTTCTCATAGGTCATTGTCAATGTAGATGTACTCTTGTTGAAAGTAGGGCTTCACATTCAATATCATGTGTATGTAGAAATTTTAAAAAAAGTCAGTAACAACTAATATTTACTGAGTGATTATCTGCCAGATACTGTTCAAAGAGTTTTACTCATTTAATATATTAACTAATTTATTAGCTCATTTAATGCCCCCCCCATCCATATGACGTCAATAATGCTTTATAGATAAGGTTATTAGACATGAAGAGATTAAGTAATTCTCTCAGTGTTGCAGAGTGTGGTGGTGATAAGCAGGTCCTTACCAGGCAGTCTTGCTCTTGTCAGACTCCGATCTCCTGCAGCGTGATGCCCATGGGTGGAATGAGAGATGGGTGCTGAATTGACTTCCATGGTCTTGTTTTCACACTTGCCTGTTTTAAAAGCTGGGGGATTAATGTCATGCTAAAAGGCTCAGTCAGCAGTATTGCCAGTCTAGATTATCCTATAAACTCTCTTCGTACATGCAGTGGATAGCTCTCTCAGATATCTTGATGTCTCTTATTGACTTGGTTGAGAAGATAAGATTCTTTTTATAGGCTCTTTTCATTGTATGATTCTCATCTTCCTTTTGACTGTAAGTATAAGCTTGTAGAATTTGAATGTTAGAATTTTCCGCCCCTCCCCCCAAAAAAAAGGGTATTGCAATAGGAGGAAATTGTTGTCATTAGCATTAAAATAGTCACTAAAGGAGGTTTCATGAACTAAATCACCATAGGTGATCCTACTTTACTTCCATCATCAGTGTATTTTTTGCTCTTCCTTGAGCTTCAGTTTATTCATCTATAAGCAAAGATAATAAAACCTAAGTCCAAAAAGTCATAGTGAGGATTACATGACATGTATTTTTAAAAGTACCTCTGTGGGATTTGGTATATCCCAAGGACTCAGTGATGTGTTTTTCCTCTTCCTTTCCCAAAAGAGTAGATGAAAAAAATTGATAGCAAGTTTTGGGAATCCATAACAATGCTTCTATGGATATTCCTCTTCACTTCTTCTATAGATCTCTTTTCTTCGGAGATCACTTTTTATTTTATAGTTGCTTAAACTTAGTAAATCCTATATATTCTGTTTTATCCTATACATACTTACCTATGATAACATTTCATATATATGAAGCACAGTAAGAGACAAGTAATAACATTGAACAATTATTATAATACACTGTAATTAAAGTTATGTGAATGTGGCTTCTCTTCTCCCTCTCTTAATACATATTTTATAGCATCTTATAAATAAATGTGTTCAGTATCTTACCATGTGTAATATTTTCAGATTGTAATCAAACCACAGAAAGCAAAGCCTTGATTGAGGGGGTCTACTTTCCTTGGGTGTTGTATATTCTCAAGTTTAATTGACAAGATGATGAATTCCTTTATACCTGCATTCAGACTGGGCAAAAGGAGGCAGTTCGTTACTATCTTTATTCTCAATATTTATATTTTGGTTCATTACTAGCACACTTATCAGTATTTGTATTTATGTAATGTGCTAGTAGAAGCTTATATTAAACACCTTGTAAGTTGAACACTAAACAAATATTTATTAATGCCTAAGATGTGTGCAAAACATTATAATAGGTATTTCTTTAGATTGGGAAGTGAACTTGGATTACAGTGTTGGACTGAATTTACGTATGGCATAATGAGAAAATCTTGTTTGCCAATAGCTGTAATATAAGGTAGAATAGAATGTGTCATAAGGAGGATGCATATAATGCTGTAACATTTGCCTTTCCTTGTATTCACTCTCTTTGTCTCTCCTTGAAAATAAATAAATCAAGGACAATAAAAGTTCCATACTAGTGATATTTTCCTAGATTGAAAAGTAATGAATATCAAGTAATACATGTTAGAAATGGTGAAGTTGAAGACATTCCATCATTTTATTTATTTTGTGAATATTTATTGACTGCCTATTCAATGTCAGGAATTGTGGTGGATGTGCGACACCTATCTCAGGTAGTTCATTAACAGTATCTAATAATAAGGCAATATTTCTGTATTTCATATTACATTTTATTCCTTTACACAAGTCCTACATTCATGAGCATCTAAAGGAAAGTGCTTATGAAATCTGTGGTTTACAAAGGGGACAATAATGGGTCTCTCTTTTGTTTGCCTTTATGAAACATAAATAAGTTTTGCTTATTCTTAATAAGTTGAATCTTGCTTTTACAAAGCCTTTCTAGATTTTCAAGATGGCTTTGAACTTATACCAACCAACGTACTAAATATTGTTTCCCACTAACGGACCCATGCCATTTTCTGAAGCTCCAAAGAAGATGGAATGAATTGACATTCACCTTCTAATTAATAACACTTTCATTTATTCAGCAGGTACTTAGTGAGCAAAAACACTGTAATTTAATCATCTTCAGAGTGTTAGTGTGAGTCATGCAAGACATTAACCACATGGTTAAACACAACCTCTGTCCCTCTGCCCACATGGAGTTTACAGTCTACAACTAGTGTGTGTGTGTGTGTGTGTGTGTGTGTGTGTGTGTGTGTGTGTGTAGTGGTTCAAACAACTAAAAAAAAAACAACAACAAAAATATAATTGCTCTATCAATAAAGTCTTCCTTCAGTTGGTCAGATCTGCTTTTGACAATCTTTTTTCATGCTGCTTCCCTGAAATTAGCTCCTTTCTATTGTTGCTGGCTGTCAATATCTTATATATTCAAAGACCATATAATAATGGTCTTTATAATGTTACCAGCTCCAAGAAGTCCTATCCCTCCCTGCCTGTGAATCCAGTAACATGTGACACCATTGAAGTTTTGCTCTTCACTTGCCAAACTCTGCTGTCACTGTCTGTGAACCTCTCTTATTTTTCTGTAAGTTCATACTCTCTTTTCAGTACCAATGAGGACTTAACATACATGCATTAAACTAACTGTTCATAATGGCCTATTGAGGGACAGTGACAATAAATTCTTTCTCTATTAGAATAATTAAGGTATTTGTAAAGAGTAAATAAAGAGCTCCCATTCCCTGGTAACTAGTTGGGATTGGAAAGGTCTGACATAGCATTAGGTCCCCTGAAAAATCTTGGTTCTAGACACAGAAAGCCTGCAGGAGATTTTTTAAAAATACCATTTATAGACAATTTAAATTTTGGATACTCTAACATACAAGAAATGCTCTGTTATGAATGTGAATGGGGAATCTGCTCAGTAATTTCATGAAATTGTCAAGAGATGAAAAATGAGATACAGATATTTTTCACCAAGTTACACACTCTGATTTTTGGCATTCTGGAAAATCACATTTCAGGGTCCTGTATATTGGTTAGATTTTAAAAAGTATTAAAAGATGAATAACTAGATGACTGTTCCTAATGTCCAGTTATTTCTGGATTATGCAAGAGTACCTAATAATGCTTTTTTCCTCATGAAAAGGGAAAGCCTTTCAGTTGGCCAACATTTTCCCTCTCTAGGGATCCATGAAATTATGATGGATTACCCTCATCAGTCATGCAGGCTCACATTGGTGTGAATCCAGTAATGTTGCTCGCATAGCAAATACACTTCCTTCAACAGATCCTGGAGTATAGTCTTACAGTGTGATTAATGCATAAACCTTTTCTTTTAAAACAATCTCCACAGAGATAAAATGGAGGCAACCAGTGATGATGTGAGTGCTCATTTCATACCATGCAGACCTCTGTTAAGTTAACTAACACAAAGTTGAGAAGTTTAGCGACTTGCCAAATCTCATTGGAACTGGAACCTCAAGGCAGGGTGTCAGTCCTTTAATAGGCCCTCTCTACTTGACGGTATGGCTACATACCTGCATGTTTGTCAAAGAATCTCATTTATGAAAATGTCAAGATCTGATGAAGAGAATGTATCGACTGTTGTTTTAGGAGAGAAAAGCTATCTCATTTCAAACAGTGTATGTAAACTTCATCTGAAGTTAAAACCATTTCACTCTTGGTCACCATGGTGGAACAGCAACTGTTTGTGAGAGAAATTTCAAGTAACATTTTATCTTTTTCTCTTGTTTCTTAGGAGAAAGCCACAGAAAGCTTCTTTTTCTTCCTAGGATTTCATCTCTAGAGGGGAAGATAGTGCCACATTTCCCCGAGAGAGTTGATGCTGAACCATCTTTGAAATTTCCATGACAGTGTGACAATTGGATATTTGCCCTGTCACATTTACCTATGTTCTTAATGGCTATATTATTGAAAGGGCACATGTGAATTTCTTCTTTCAATAAGAGTTTGCTGTGTCTCTCTGCAAATAATATGGCAGTTACAGCATGTCTCTCTGAGTCAGCGGTACAATTTTTGGTGGTATACTTGTGTTTTCAACTTCTTGTTTCTGAAAAACCTGGCACAGGGAAATTTTGGCTGAATAGCATGTTTTCTAAAAAGATGGTAAAATAATAAAGTATAATGAAGCTAAGTTAATCTAATAAAAATTTGAATACAGAATTGTTCAGAATCTATTCGCTCCCAATGTGAGTTTTTCTTCCCCAAATGTCTTTCTTAGCATTATTTCCTCACATCCATTGAACTTAGTTTTCCCTGCCCAAAATCTTTTTTTTTTTTACCTGTTTCCCTGCCCACTGTTAAAGAAAAGCCATGCTGGGATAGTAATAAAGAAATAAAAATAGAGTTTGTTCAGGACTGTTGCAGTTGGGGAAAAGAGCTCATTATAAAACTGGACTCAATTTCAAATAGGGTATGGATAAGAGGGGACTTGTGGCCAAGGAGCAGGGGGACAGGGTCACTGATTGGGAAATTACGAATTGGAAACTCTAGGTGTGAGGAAGGAGTCTGCTGAGCAGATCTAACGGATTCTCACTTAAGGTGATCAGATACAAGGATGGGGTGGGGTGGAGGTCTTGAGAAATTTGTTCTGATATCAAGGATGTCAGAAGTTCTTTTAAAGCTGACTAGGCAAGAGTGCTGCTAAGGTCTGGCATGGATGGCCTCCACTGTCCAGGCCTGGCGGGCTTAGAGGACTGACTGAAGTTTCTCAGGGAGGGAGTCTTGTCACACTCACTTGCTTTCTGGTTTCCCTTGCCTCCTTTCTTACTTAGGACTCCACGGGATTTATTTCAGTGCTGGAATTCCCTAAATACCCCACTTTCCTCACTGGTCATCTATCTTCCTCCCAGCTGCATAGAAGATTTTAAAAGAGATCCTGCACTTTTTTGTTATCCTTTTGCTTGTCCCTATTCTCTTTTTCACCTTGTTTGGCTTGACATTTCCCCATTCTACTGTACTGAATATGCTTTCTCAGGGTCCACTACACAACTCCTAATCACAAAATCTGGGCACTTTTTATTTTCCACAGCATTTGCTCTTGCTGAGATCCGTACCTTTAAGTCTCTCCTTTTTTTGGCTCTGGGACACTCTGCTAACCTTGGGGTGGTATTCTCAGTGCTACATGATAAATAAGTGGAAATTGAATGATATATGAATGGAAATTGACTGAAATGATTCTGTCAGTCTCATGAAGGAGTAGGGAAAAGGAGTAGGTTTGAGTCCTCAGAATGAGTAAACTCATCGCTTCATCACGTATTTTGACAAAGAAAGAAAGGAAAAGCCAAAGCCTTCCACACATGCTGTTAATTAAAAGATAATTTATCCTTCTTTTTAAACTATTAAGTACTTAGGTAAAGGTATGATGCTGTCTTCGGAGAATCCTTAGTATAACAAGGAAATACCTTAATGTCTGAATTTGGGAACAATGGTTCCCATTTCCTGTGGTTTAGAGTAAAAATTGAATACCATTTCTTTTAAAAACGTAGATAATTATTCTTTGATGCCTATTTGATGAAAGACAGTATGCCCTAAAATATTTGAAATGTACTTAAAATATTTTTTTCTGTTGTATCTATTCTATTCTTGGATATAGTCAGAAATGTCAACTTCAGAAGTATATTGAAAGACAGTTTATTATTAACAATGTTTTATTTGAAAATCAAATTGCAGAAATGCAAAAAGACACATATTAACTATAATGGAGGTATCAGATGAATTTTATGTGTGCTACACCTAGCACCACAGGTTTCTGAAACTATGAAACTGAAGGCAACAAGCCACTAACACTCATCTCCTATCGTTATTGGTACAGCTTAGGCTCGTCATAATCTTGTTCATCCTTCCCAGCAAACTCTGAGGTGTATAATTTCTGCGAAGGCTGTTGTTACCATCATATTACAATCCACATCAGTCACCTTTCCTGCCACATCTAAGCTCATTCATAAACCACTAGTCTCTTGGAAGGGGCATATACTTACCATAAGAAGTATTAAAGACATTTGGCAACCTAACATGTATTAACCGTGTTTTAAGTTACAAATTATATTTAAAACTTGATTTGTTCCAAATGACTTACAAACAACTATCAAAGAATCAACCATTACTACACAAGGTGAGAAAATATCTGCATAGTGAGAGATTTGAGCTAGATAAAAAGCGTGTTTGATAATCCATCGTATGTTTTGTTACTGAAGGAAAATGGTTCCCTATGATTGGCCGAACTTCTTTGGGTTCTTGTTTCCACTTTTAACAAATGAAGCTGCTATTATATTTAATGATTTTTTATAGTGTCTTGGCTCTTTAAAATCAGTTGGAACCTGGAAATTTCAACTTAAGACCCATTGTGCTTTTTTTGCCTGGGCAGTTTCCCAAGCTGGGTGGTTATGTATCTAAATGTGGACACTAAGCCTGCTTACTCCTTTTCACTGCTCAATACTTAGAAATAGCACCCTTTGGCAAAACTGTACTTGGGAAAATAAATACCCAGTTAGTCAGTCTTTCAACGTTATTCATAAGTAACACATGAATAGTCAGATCCTTGTGATACTGGGCAAATGGGGCATCAAGATTTGGCCAAAGGCAGTGCCCCAATTGCTTACCAGTCACTATCTTGGTTCTGCACCCGCGTGCACAATTGCAAGACTACTCAGGCTTAGGGAACAATAACAATGAGATTTATTTAACAAACAGGAAAAAGCAAAGAATTACTAAAGTCAACATATGGCCATTTACCTTACTTAAAGCAATGTCCAGTCCTTTTAAGTCCCAGAAAAGTAACAAAGGTGGTGTCTTCCCGCCACTGTTGACATGGAGCTCTTTTTCCAAACAATAGGCCACATTTCCAAAATGGTGTCTTCCTTCTGCAGACATGCAACAGTCAGTCTGTAGGCCAGGTTTCAACTAATGAGGATGACACAGAACACAACTGGAGATGCTCCCGGAACTGCTGTGGTGCCCCAGCGTAGCCCCAGGCCAACAACAGCAACTACAGCAGCCAGACGACCCAGCAGACTGCACTCACACATTTTGGGAAGGTGCACACTTCGGGCCTCTGCCTTCTTCCTTGGGCTTCAGTAAAGATAAAACTGGGAACAATTTCTGTTGCTCGGCTACTTGCAAAGCCTCCAAAGTCGCTGGCCCCAAAGACACTGAAAATTCAAAAATGCTCAATCCGAAACTCTATATCCCTGTGGCTCAAAACTTCTGGAGTCGGATTTCCAAACTCTCAGTCTTGGCAGCTACATTTCCTGCCACTTCTTTTCCTACAGTATCATGACGATTGCTTCCTCTATTCCTTCAGCATAGCAACTACTATTTCTCCATCATGGCGAATGCTTCTTCTTTTCCTACATCATGGCGACTGATTCCTCTATTCTTCAGTCCCTTATACTTCTCATCAGAATATCCACCCCAAACTAAAGAATTTAGCATTTTCCCTGGGGCTATTCATTCTCATGAGCAACCCCCTCCAGGGTGCACCAACTTTACTGGACTTTGGACTCAGTCCGGTTGCACTTGCAGGGAAATACATAGAAAACAGTGGATCCAAATTTATTTATAGTGGAAACATCATTGGATGAGAGGGAGCTTCAATATATAGGGTTGTGAAGATGAAAAGGCAGAATCAAAGGAGTTCCTTAGCTTGCTATAGGCTCAAAATAGATACAATATGATTAATCAATTTTCAATTCTATAAAATGCTGCTGTAACAATGTCAAGATGCAGGTTAAAGTCAAAGATGTGTATGGTGATGTTCCTAACAGTGGAAACACTCATAATGCTGAAGACATAGGAAGAACAATTTAGAGTATGTGAGCGCTTTTGTGCAAAAAAATAGTTCTGTGGAGCAGAATTAGATCATGAAAAGGTTGTGTGGTGGGCATTTAGTCGTGAAAATATAAATCATTGCTGTGAATGATTTCTGTGAATCAGCTTTGAAACCTATTAGATGTGTCATTTAACCAGGCAACATATGCCTGTTATTTTTTAGCATGAAAAGCAATTGCCATATGTTCAATAGTTATTGACTTGTGACTGGCAGGTGTGCTGCACAATAATAATAATGATGACAATAATAGTATCTTCAGCTTCAACTCTCTCTCCACAAGTAAGGGCAAAGAGGGTGAAAAAATGATTATTTGGTGTATTTAAGTGTTGTAAAAGGCCAGTCTAGGTAATTTAAGAAAAGGTAGAGCTTTTCTTTACCACACTCCTTCAGATAATTGTTTCATAGTTCCATTTACTCCACTTACATTAACTAAATGAAATTTCAACTAAGTTTAATGGATATTCCTACATATTTGTGATGGCACCTTAAAAATTTCAAAGCACTTTCACGAATTATATTGTTTGACCCTCATAAACACTATATTAAGAAATCAGGAGAGAAACATTGGTTTTTATTGAAATAGCTGAGATTCAGAGAGATTGACTGTTTTAGGTGAACAGAAAGTTTAGAAATTTGTTGAATTTTAGTCTGACAAAGCTGTGAACTTTAGTGATATTAAAGTCACCACTTATCTGCTCGTTTTGAGGGAAGATTAATACTATCCTTTTCAGATAAGGTATCTAGGTATTGTACAGGTGAGTTCACATAATTATATATACTATGCCTTCATTATACATACAAGGGATGAACTTATTTTTGTCATGGAGACAGTGTTCAAAATTGATTACCAACTTTTCTAACAAAAAATCTCCTGTAGTAGAACATAAACTAATTCTATATTGTTAAACAGAAAAGGAAAAAGCAGCAGCAGCAATCCAAACAAAATTTCCCTTCACTTCTGCCAGGAAAATTTGCTTCCCATAAAAGTAACCATTGCATTTTGCAACCGCAATGATGCTGTCAACTGAATTTAGAGTCTTGATAAATTTGAAGATGTGATGGAAGAATGGAGGCACAGACAAAGCCTAGTTTTCAGAGAAACCTGAATTTGAGTCCCAGTTGCTCCTTTCCTTCCTCTACCCTTGACGGACAAACGCTTTCTCCAAATCATCTTTGTAAAAAGTCCTAGAGCTACAATGACCTTTTGTAAGCCTGTAAGGAGATCTGGTACTGTCTGCTTCTATTAATCAGGTAGTCATTTCAGGTGATAGATTTTACTTTCCAGAGTTCTTGAAGAAATTCTTGACGACTCACCCTGCCATTTGAAGAAGATAAATCAAGGCCCTCTTATTTTGTAAGGATGTGAGCCAGGATGACAGCAGTCTGTAATCAGGCTTGGCATTTCCGAAGCTGAACAGTGCCCACGTGATCACCGTGCATAATGTCATGTTGGAATTGTGTTTCAGCTCTTGATTGAGTTTGAATGTAAACAACTTTAATAGATAGAAACCCTTGGAAAGGTTTAGTTTTTAAAATATGGATTTTAAAAGGGAAATGACATGTCCTGATTTACAATAGGCAGATCTCTACTGTCTTGAAAGACTTCCGTGACATCAAGTTGTCACTTGCAACTGTAGAGAGAAAAGTTGAGAGTGCTAGGTAAGGAAATACTTTTCGCTTAGTTGTATACACGTTTGTCTTAAGTAAAATGAAAGTTTCCAGAATTTCAAACTGCAAAGTATTTGTGGAACTTAGGTTTGATAATTATTGCAAAAAAAGGGAAGATATGAAAAAATTCAGTCAGGTAATGTGGTGGGTAACATTCTGGATCATCTGATAGGCTCTGACAGAATATCTGACATTCAGGCTTTATTTTTTATATTTGTATTTTTTTCTGTAAACTGTTTTGAGATACGAAGTCATTGGTTTTGAACTTAACTTGTTTTGGGCATATACCTAAACATACACTTTAGCCTTTTAATCACTTATCCATTTAATTTGGTTTTGGAAATTGATTTGCCCTTTAAAAATAATACTGGCATTTCAAGTAATTTTACTTACTTTTTGTCTGTGTAGTAAATGAATTTCCTCCCTCAGAGAATGATTTCAATGTTCAAGTTTTTAAAACTTTCACTGCAGTGAAAACTGCAGTGTGTCAGTTAGAAATGGCAACTCTGATAAAATAATGGGAATGTGGCCTTGAGGTGAGGCTGATGTACTTTGGTCACAAGAATCTACCTGAGTCATTCATTGTCAGTAGAGTTCTCTATTGCATTTGTAGGGCTGCTTCTTTGCTTCTTCCTCTGAACCCTCATGTATCTCCTTCTAGATAATCTTTTTCAGCCCCTACTATAGGAGAATTGGGAGATGCAAGACTTAAAAGTAGAGTTTTAGAGTTCACTTGGTCCCTCCTATGTCCTCATTGATTCTTACTCTGTCCTTCTGCTAATAAGCACTTTCATATCCCTCAATATCCCTTGTCCACAAGATAAAGGCAATGCTGCTGAAATAGCCACTAAAATTAATAAGTTGAAGGAGATA
The DNA here is from genome assembly GCA_004024925.1 of Scalopus aquaticus. NCBI lineage: Eukaryota > Metazoa > Chordata > Mammalia > Eulipotyphla > Talpidae > Scalopus > Scalopus aquaticus. Next base: position 213,816 of record PVIJ01000783.1, read on the forward strand.
TATGAGATTTCTGACTTCTTAGAGACTGAAAGCACTGAACATCCTCTTAGAACATTAATTATTTAGAAGGTTTTGATAAGTATCTGTCTCTGAGCCCAGTTGTCCATCTGCAAAATGGGACCATAATTCATCCAAGTTTCCCTGAAAGCAATAGTAAGTTTCATGGGGGGAAAGGGGAAAATCATCACAATAATCTAAAAAATTGTTGTGTTGAATTTCATTTGTTGAGATATGTGTCCATTGTATGCCATGGTTCCTATCAACCATGACCTTAGAGCATCATCACATCTATATTCTGTTGTTTAAAGAGAGACATGTTGTATTTTCAAATCACTTAGGTACATCAGGGTAGTAAAAAGTTAAGATCTATGAGAGACTATTTAAAATATTTTTGAGTTTACCAAATGGAATGACCCACTTGTATCTAACTACATGTAACTACAGCACTACTTGGAAAATAGCAAGTTCTCTTTTACACCCTTGCCTAGGCAACAGCTTTCAGAAAGTATTTCCTTTTCCTTCCTGCATGATTAACCCAACATTCAGTTCTTGTGTCACACATTTTGGAAAGCCTTCTAGACGTTTCTAGAGAAACGTCTCACCTCTCTTCTCTGTCATTATTTCTTCTACAGAAAAGGTTAGATATGGTTCCTGGTTCCCTTACAACTTTATGCTTGAACCCATGTCAGACTAGCCAGCACTCTATTCTAAGTTTATTATAATAAAGTCTTATGAATTTGTAGTTCCATTATAAATATCTTGAATGATCTTTATCTTTTTATTTCCAGTTTGCAGCATACATTGAAATAACGTATTCTAAATGTAAAAATAGCCCATACTGGTAATAGAGATAAGGAAGTAAATTAATTATTTAAATTGTCATAACTGTGAAAGATATTATCTTGTCTCAATCTATAGTTGAAAAAATTGAAGACCAGAGTGTATATTCACTCATGTTTAATCATTCATTGTTTGTCAATTAATTCATGGATTCACTCACCTAACACATTGCATTGAGCATCTCTATGTACCTGCACTGTGCAAGCCTGGATATAGAATGCTGAGTAAAACAGAACACAAGACATGTTCTTGCCCTCATGGAAATTACAGCTTAGTATAGCACAGAAACAGTAATCTAGTAATCATACCACAAAACATGTATATTCACCAAATGTGCTAAATGGGAAAAATGGGAGACAAGTGAGCCCTATAATTGGAGGGATCAGGAAGCTCTTCTTCAAAGAAATGATGTTTGTGCTGAAATCTGTAGACTCAGTAGAAGTACAAAAGGACATAAGCGCATGACATAAGCGCAGGAGGGGGAGAACTGCCAGTGTAGGGTCAGTGCACTGGAAGGGAATGCCTGAGGCAGAAGGGAAATGATGCATTTGAAAAATAGAAAGGAAGCAAGTATCAGAGAATAGTAGGTGGAGTGAGGGGAGAGGAGCACAGAATGAGAGGTGCCAGGTGGCTGGTTGGGGTAGAATTTGCATTAAAAAAATGTAGATGATTAAGAGCACTGTAATGTTTGGGGTCTGGAAAGTGAGAGTTGGCCCGACAAAATAAGCATTTTAATGACCTCTCTGTGGCATTAAGAAGAGAGTGGAGGACAGGGCAGAGGGAATAAGGAACAGGTCAACTGGGTAGGTTTTGCTCAAGTGCAGGGATCTCTCTAGACCTTCTCTGACTTTCTCCCTAATGCATTGTTCACCTCCATCTTACAAGGGAGTACCTTGATCTTGTGTGTTCTCCCTCCTCTTTTTCCATGTTGCAGATAAAGTGACAGGTTAATGAATCTTCTTTCCTGTGCCCAAAGAGTTCTCAATATTCTCCAATCACTTTTGGCACTATTGCTGGCCTTGGAATTTGTGACTTAGTCCATGGTGACTTTGCCCACCATGCAGGTAGATGGCCTTGTTATAAAGAGTATTAAGGATACCTCAGGAGTGATTGAATTCAAATGAGCACTTGAGATCATTGCTTACTCTGTGAATTGGCCTCTTGGAGAGAAGATTCTTTTCTGGTCAGATCTGAAGTGGAGTAAGTGTTATTTAGTCGTATTAACTGGGGACATCCCTGTAGACCACCCTTGAAGAAGAAGGTTCAGCTCATCAGAACAAGTGTACGTCTGAAGTGCAGAAAATTTACCACCTGTAAGAAACAAGGAAAAATTATTTGTTAAAAGGTCCAGCTGAAAAGTAATATAGCAAGATATGTATCTTAGGGGAAGAAATTCACTTTGATGACTGCTTACATTTTGGATCCCATTCTTTGATATTATGCTGTGATGGGGCTATGCTCTTCCCCCTGCTCACTGGGAGTGTTTTGTCATAAAGAATAGGTTTTACTTCAGATTTTGGTCTGTGTCTTGTCTTAGACCTCCTTTTTAAAGACGCTTCCCCTTTGATTCCTTTTCTCAAGCCCAACATTCCTCTCAGGCTCTCTTATGATCGTCCAGTGACTGCTGAAGGCTACTCCACCCCCATAACTGAAAGGGTTTCCATAGAAATTGCCTCCTCCACTCACAGCCTGCTCTAGACAGGCAGAAGGGAGAAGATTAAGGTGAGATGTTCATCTGTGGGGACTGTGCATATGTGAATCAGTGTTTTCTGAATTGGACAATGAAGTTATTTGTTTAAGATTAGGTAGTCATACAGTGCTAGTCAGAGCCAGAAAACAGGTCTTAACTGATATTTTTAATATTAAGTACTCTTTTGGGGAAGAAGGCAAGTGATACAATTTATTGGTTTTGATTGTTACATTTAGGCAAAGAAAGAGAAGTAGAGAATATGGACTGATTAGCAGTCCAAATCTATTTATTTCCTAGTATTACAATGGAAGTTGAAAATTCTCATATAATATGTACAAATGCAAGTTTGTTAGAGAATTTACCTTGTATATTTTATGAATGTAACTTCTTGTATGATGTTAGTATAATTCTTGTTTCTTATTTTCTGTAAGAACTAAAGACCTGGTGTTGATATCTCCCGTTGTAAGCAGACTTCATACAGTACGGCCCTCTCAAGGCATGCATGGGAAAGGAGCTTTTAAAATGTTAGCCTATTCCATTTCTTTATTGTAAGGTGAAGTGATATTTTAGATTATAGGATAAGTGAATTTTTATGTTTCGTTTTTAACTATTTAATTGTCTATGTAAAGCATTTTAGGTAGACACATTTCTCCTGAAACTTAGAAAAACAGTCATTCAGTCACACATGACACACATATATATTAGTATGTGTGTATTTACGTATGTGTAGACTAAAATTTTACATACACATCCATATATATGGATGTCTCTTATATGCATATTCACATACATATATATCAAGTTTTAGATGTCTAGTTTTAACTTGAATGAGCGGACATTTACATTTAACCCCCTAGTTATATGGATGGATCTAGCCTTTACCACTCCTTTTATTTCTTCTTCATTGGAAACCAGTGCAGAGAACACCATCATTTAATAAGAAAGATGTTTCCCTTTATCCAACTCAGAACTGCCTGGGGAGAAAAGATTGCTTCCTTTCTAAATGTGGTAAGCCAGAAAATGGGAAATGTACACACACACATTTGTGCCACTTTCCCTTTAACCTTGGGAAGGTGACCAATACTTTGTTTTAATATAACTAATAATTATTATTATTAAGTTGGCTTAATTGTAGCTTTCTTGATTTGTATTATGTATTTCAAAATAGTTGTAAAAACTCCACAATTCAATTTTGTCCTTCTGAAATCCCTTCTCAGATTTATGTTACTCTTGTTTCATTCTTGATGGTTTCTGTATTTCCCACAGATGCTCAATCTGTTATAGATTTATGTCATGTAAAACCAATTTATACAGATGTACCCTGAGTATAATTCCTTTCTTCTCTTTTAGAAAATAGAAGTTATATTAGAAGTAGTTCAAATCCTTGAATTGGTAATGTTCAGATAGCCCTAAATATTAAGTTGTCATTAAAAATTTCCATTATAAATTAGAAGCTCAAAATGGCAAATTTTACTGTTGTCAGCTTATTTAGGGAAATGACTATTGTTTTTATTTCCCAGTTTCAGAAGCATGTTTGACTATTACAGGATAAGCACCAAATTTTCAGTTCTGACCAAAACTTAAGGGAAGTTGGAGAATCTGTGTATGTGCCTCATAGTCATACATTGTTGTACGTTTATCACTGAAGGTATATTGTAAAATATAATGATTCGATCAGGTATTTTTCACCATTTATTCTTGAACTTTGTAGTTACAGTTGGTTTAAGATGTTGCAGAGAGTGATTATTTGCTTACAGTTTCATTATTTTAGCGTCAAAATTACAGTGTGCAATTTTTCATTGCACAAGTTATTGTCTTGTTTTCACCAGTATCTCTCTCTCTTTCTCTCTCTCTCTCTCTCTCTCTCTCTCTCTCTCTCTCACACACACACACACATACACACACACACACACACACACACACAAACACACACACACACACACAATCCAAGGACACCTGGTTTTGTATCAAGGTTTAAAGAGGCATTAAATCATTGCTTGGAGAAATGTCCCTAAGGAAAGAAAAATGGAAATGGCAGTGTAACCACCTACAATATACATTTTTACTAAAACTGATTAGTTATCCATTTGACCACATAAAGTAAGCAAGATTACCTCTGATTGGATGTAATTCATTGATTATTGTTCTCATTTTAGTGTATTGATGCCATATCCAAGGCTTGTACTAGTTAGTGAATTTACAGTGTTATTGCCCCACAAAAGTGTATAATCAGGTCCAGTCTGTGTACATGGCTCTGAATTTTGTCATTGTGTTTTTACCTTTTTGATCTTTCAAATTTATTCACCTTTTAAAAAAAATCATTCTGAAGCCATAGCTCTTTCATCACCTCATCTTCTACCATACTAACTAACATCTAGTAATCTGTAACCATGCTGTATCTGTTACCTTATTGAACTATTGGACTGTTTCCAAGACATCAGTATTATTTTTATTGACATTTTATATGTAAGGAAACCAAAATGTAGAGGTATTATGTTAATTGCTCAAAATCACACTGGTAATTAATTATTAGTAAAGGAAGAAATCAGGTAAAGTTCTGGATGATTATAAGGTCTGTCATATAGTTGTGATGTATATGTAATGCGTAATGCATTTTAAATGATCACCTTTAAAATAAGTGTCAATTCACAGGTATCTGTGAATTTCTAAAGAGGGCTATGAAAACAACTGTGAAGTAAATTAACTTTTTAATGCTATGTGGTAATTATAATGAAGCAGTTATCAACTCCTGTAAAAGTGATGGAAGCAAATCTCTCTCTTTGATGAGAAGTTGCGATGAGGTTTTGTATTCCACTAATACTGATTCAGTCTTAGATGTTTGACCTTATTCTAAAGACTTAAACTTTATGTGAAGTCTGCATTTGACACTGCAGATCATCCCATAAGACACAGGTATCCCACTCTGCCCAACACCAAGCCAAGCAGAGACAGGACTGATTAGTCCCTGCAAACTCACTTCAGTCCACCCTTCTGCTGTTGGTGCACATATAATGGTTCAGCCACCCAGACACCCATTTTTAGATTTGATTTTGCCTTTAGTGAAGCATGGAAGGTCTCCACCAGCATACCACTTAAGCTCGGAATTGACTCTATAAGCAATCTTCTTGTAGAAATGTTTTGTTATGTACTCCATAGTCTCTGAGAAGAAAAGCCTGGTTTATTTTAACCTCTGACCTTGTTTTTTGACTTTCAGGGATTATTTCTGACCTGTATTAAATCTGAACTTTAGGATAGGTACATTGAAAATATCTACCTCAAACATTATTTTCCTCAAGTTGAAAGCATGACTGGAAGAGCATTTATTAAATGATGGGATTTACAAATTGTCATAGGATGGTACCAAACCCCATCAAGGCAGCATTGGATGCTAAATACCTTTAAAGAATGATTGAACTTGTACATCTACTGGAAAACAGTGTTAAAGATAAAGAGTTTCTCTTGATAGGTGTGGAAATTGAGGACAGCTAGTTAGTGGCAGAACCAAGATTTGTACCCAGGCAGTCAGGCTCCTGAGAGCATGTTCTTAAGGATCACATTGCTTAGAAAGTAAAAGGATTTCTGGTTACCTGACTTTATATTATCCCTTGACAGAGGCCAGGCTATCTTCACCCCTTTCTTTTTTTAAGCTGTACCTTTTAAGATCCCCCTTGGTTAACCAAGAGGAACCCCAAAGGGCCAGACAACCTTTTCCTGGTTTTGTTTCATTTGCAAATAATTGAATGAATGAAGAAAGGTGACCTTATTGTACTTCTATTACTTTGCAACATCTCCAAATTAGGATAAGTATAGCAGTCTCTCTAATATGCAATAATAGAATCAAGAAAAATAACTAGTGTTTAGTTAGTAAAAATTTATGAGAAAACAGTAGGTGGCAAATAATATAAGATCTCAGGAAATCTGTTTTATTGAGTTGAAGAGAGGGAGAGAGTTGTTTTTCTTTAAGTTGTTGGAAAAAACAGGGGATTATATTGTAGTTGCTGGTCTTCCCTTAATTTCCATGAACAAAAGAGGATGTTTAAGATGGAAAACTGAAGCCTGTTTGCAGAGGCAAGATAAGAGGACGAAAGTGTTGGGAAGATCACGGTGAAGTGAAAAAAATTGGAATTTAGTCAGATGGTAAATTGAGTCTAATTATATTCAGGGATGGGTTAAAGTAATCAGAAGGTAAGGAACCCAATTATAAGATAGGCTTGATAACATAGATGGCTCAATAAAATAAAAAATCGAAAGATAAAAATAGAAGGCTTTTATATAAATTCTGGAGGAGTTTAAAAATGAGTGTTAAGATAAAAACTTAGATGGAAAGAGACTAAAATAAATTTGATGAGGTATGTTGGTTTTGAAATGAACGGTTTATTTTCTGTAATGAGTGGAGAAATACCAGCTCTATGATTTTAACCATTTTGTAAATGCTTCTGAATTACAGAATTTTGATTATTGAGGAAGATTTTATGTAAAAGTGAAAAGAGTAAGAATCAAGCATACAGCTTTGGTCAGATTGTTTCTTTCATTTCATTTCCTAAAGGTCATTATTCAAATCATTTGAAAGTAGAACTTGAGGGTTGGAATGTATTTTTGCTTAAAGGTAGTGGCTTGTATGTTGAAAACCTTTGTTTTGGGATATAGAGCTTTTTATTCCTGAGAATTGCAGGTGCTTCTCCTGTGCTCAGTCTGCTGTTAAAGAAACAATGTTCCACTCAGTGGTTAAATCCCACCTCTCCTGTGTGGCCCACAATACTGACAGGAAATTAGAACTAAAGGCCACAGTTGTCCATGATAGAATGATGGTTTAGGAATTAGGCTAAATAGGAAAACTGGTTAGTTACCTGAGTATTTCTCTTTTTTTCTTACCTTCTTGGTTCTCATTTTGCTTTTATTTAGGAAACCATCTGTGGGCACTCCCAAGGCATTCTGTGGCATGGTAGGCAGAAAAGGACTTGTTCTTGATGCAGCTCCATTGCTTTGCTATTCTAAGGCTGAGAGATGCTCAAGAAGAATTTCACAAAACTCAGTTCCCTGACATAGTCCAACATTTCCATGAAATAACTCCTGCAAAGGGAGTTGTTTACTTTGCATTCAACTTTGCTTAATGCACCTCGATTTCGGAGATTTTAATTTCCTGAGACCATGTCCTGTCACTATGTGACACCCTCCCAAGGGGCAGGAAGGGTGTTAAGAGTCATTCAGGATTGTCAGCATCTTGGTTTTTTTTTTTTCTAGTCCTGAAATTTTCACTAAAAAATTGTGGTTCTTTCTTAAACAAGCAAAAACAAAAACAAAATAACAAAAGCACAATGAAAATAAAAACTCATTGAACAAAAACTCTTCTTAACTCCTAGTAACTTCTTCCCTTCCCACACATATCCAATTCCTCCTTTACAAAAAACAACCAATAAAATCAATTTGATATATATTTCTTTTCTCCCAGGACACATAATGATTAATACCCTTTTCCTTTGTGAAAGATGTGTTGCTTTTACTGTGAACAAGCTTGGCAGAAATGAGTCTATTAAGGAGGGGGAGAAATGTGAATTCAAAAGAATGATTTTACTGTACTACACTTGGTCCTGTTTTGTGCAGCATTACTGAGGGCAGCATTGCCCAGTCAATGTTAATCACTGACCATTAGGACTCAGGAGGCTGGAGCAGATGTCCTTGCTATCCCCTAACGTCAGATCAAGACTGAGGCTTGTTAAATGTTCCCATGTGTATGGCACAATGTCCAACATTGTAGGAGCTCACTCAGTTGCTCCGATGGCTTTCATTTGAAGAAATTCTTGGATAGAGTAGGATTTGAAATGAACTGTTTCATTACACGTCTGTTGTTTTCTATCACCAGGAACTAAATTAATGGGGAATTAATTCGCAAGGTTTATTATGCATTTTCCCATTTAAGAGAGGACTCCCTTTCTCACAACTTTCTACTTTTGTCATTTCAGCATTTCTCCTCTCTATAGTCAAATACCCTCCTTTTTATTCAGACTTCATCAGATACTTTCAGTAGACTTACAGTCTGTGGAAGTCTGACAATTACTCCCTGATGGCAGCTTTGTTTCAAAACTAAGTCCAGAATTAATAAGTTTTTTCTTTCTCAGGCATTTTCCTGGTGATGTCTGTAAGTTTTTGACATTGCAGACAAAGAGTTACTAAAGAATATAAGAAAACATTTTTTTTCTTCTACTTGGTGAGATACACTGAGATATCAAATAAAAAGCTGTGAATATTCCCTTAATAAACCACATTTTTACACTTGAAAAATCAACTAAAGAGAAAGGAAGGAAGATGGTAGTGGAAAGGTATAGTTAATAAGCTCAGTATATTCAGTCTTTCGTTAGGAGGGAAAAATATTGAAGCAGAGATACAATGTTCATCTTAGTAACAACTAATTAATATTAAAGCATCTTGAAATAACTTGTATAAACACTAGATGAAAACAAAGCAATCAAAGGAAACAAAGCAAAGTTAACACTTCTCATTATGGTGGGTGAGACAGGAGAGATCTGTTGTGCTATGTGGGTTAGCTCCCTGGCCAGGATTCGAACTCATCCTGCAGTGGCTGCTGATAGTTTCTTAGTGCCGAGACTTAACCCCTTGCACCTCTAGGGAGGCTAACAGAAAGGATTCTTAGAGGCTATACATTGAGGTGGGGTTTGTGGTTGTGTGTTTCACTGATATATAAAATCAGGATTAACAAGGAGGGAATTGAGAGCGGATGTCCTCATAAAGTGAAGAAACTCGAGAATGCTTATACTTTTTTTGTGTGTGCAATTTTTTGATAGGCCACAAACAATGAACGTAGTTGGATATACATTTCCATCACCACTTGACAGGAAAGCAGGGAGACAGGATGGTATTAAGACTGTAAAGGTGTTGGTCATAAAAGTAATCTGCTGTGCAGAGGAGTTTGTGTGTTTTAAAATATGGCAGAATATTGCTGAAGCATGTTTCAGGCAGTTTTGAGACAAATGGATGGTCTACATATGTTTAAACATTTATTTCCATTTTAAATTATATTCTTTGAATAAAAAGTTTTGGTAAGACACAGCTATTTGCTTTCATTTTGCTATGTCTATGTTCCTCATCCAACAATTAAAACATAAATTCCTGTTGAAGTCTTTGGTAAATATGTAAGTCATTTTTATTGCATCAGAAAGCTGACAGGGACCTTGCCTGGCTACCTAAATTTAAATCAATCATGCCTGCGTTTTTGAAACAGTTTTCATTTTATGAAAGAAATTCAAAACTTCCCATGGTATTTTGCATTTCTGTAAGTCTAGGTGAGAAAATATGTCCTTAGAGTCTAGCTCTGGGATTTAACTAGCAAGGTATTTGGTAAACAAAGACATGAGATAAGTAAGAGACCTAATATGGAGTCAACTGCATATTCTCTCTTTATGTTAGTGCTGATATTTAAAGTAATGGATGAACTAGATTTAATTTGCATGTCTTGACTTTTGAGAAATCAGAAGATTAGAAGCATAGTGGTTCATAGCAGAAATGTCTTTTCATTGATTTTTATTAAAGTATCTCCCAGGTTTTTGCATATAAGTGACTTACTGGGGAAGAAAGGGAAATCCTTTCTGATGAATCAGATATCACTTGGAGACAGAGTTTTTTGTACTTTTTTTTTCTCTCTCTTTTAAGTCAGTATTGCCCTTTTAAATCAATACTAAGAAAACAACCAAAAATCAACACACATAAAAGTGACAGGGTGTCCAGAGTTCTAGTTGTTGTTTTCATGCTTGCCTGCATTCTTTTTCCAGGAAAACAAAGGGATTGGACATAAGCCACCTCAGTGATGCCCTTGAGGGGTGATATGGAATTGGGAGTTCTCCTTCCCTCCCTTTTTGGAGAGCCTAGTGCAGTAGGGTGAACTCCTGTCCTGGGAATACAGCCTGTATCCAGTCCCTACCATTCCTTCAGATACCAAATTTACAAAAGCAATACTGTTGCCAAAAATCATGTTTGGAGTCTCTTTGCCTCAGTCTGGGCAACTATATGCTCAAATTGAGTTGATTTACATTTTCTCCTTAAGAGAAATACTTTCTCCAGATTGAGGAATTTTGTTTCAGAGGTAACTCCTAACAAAGAAATGTGTCCTCTTCTAATAAAGGAGTGCCACTTCATGGTGAATTTCTTTTAGACCACAATGAGCATCTTTAAGATCCAGACTGTCAATTTTATGCTGAGGAGCTGAGAAAACTCTTTTTGATTAATTACTGAGGCTTGAACATGGCAAAATATTGGTCAGCCTTGGCACTGAGGCCAGGAGGCAGAACAGTATGGGAGTGCAAGCTGCCAGTTCTCTTTACTTCCTGTTTGTTCCATGTTAATGTTATTAGTTTGTGGGCACCTGGAGGAGGAGTTTTAGATGAGAATTGGAGATTAATAAAAACTGATTTTTGGATTATATTTCTGTATCCTATTTTTCCTAGATTTTAATTTGAGGGCAACACACTCATGTCTCCACAATGAAATCCCCCCGAGGAATTAGAGATAAACGTGTATTTCTCAATAATACTTTCTTAGAAGAAATTTCTTTGCTTCTAGGGCAAATAGATGGTTGTTGTTAGAGACCTTGTGTTCTGAGTATCCATGGTCATGATAGTAGGAGACAACTACAAAATTTGGAGGTTGTCTTTCTGATCACTCTGTCCTAAATAAAGTCATACTGAAAACAAACCTTGGGAAAAGATGGACAGAAAACAGGTGCATCTGGAACCAGGACTAATTTGAACTGAGTTTGATCAGATGACTTATTTTAAGACTTTTCAACAATCTAGACCTAGTGCTTAAGAGCACAGAATTTATAATGAAAATGAACCTGAGTTAGGATTGGCTTTAAGATCGTTTATTTACTGACTTTGTTAGAGTTAATTGATGTTGCTGATTGATGGAGTCTAGGATTTTCTATCATGTGATCTACAAACAGAGGTAATTATACATTTTTCTTTCTGATTTTGATTTAAAATTTTTCCTTTTATTTCATTCTTTTTTTTCTTGCCTAATTATTCTGACTAGCATTTCAAATATTATGTTGAATGAAAGTGGAAAGAGTAGATATTCTTGTCTTTTTCCTGGTGTTGGAGGTAAATACTAGTGTTTTAGCATATTGTGATTGACTATGTTGTTAACAGTGGTCTTGTATGTGACTTGACTATGCTTTTGTATGTGATTTTTATTACATTGAGATACCCTTTACTCCCACTTTGTTAAGGGTTTTTATCATAAAGGATACAGTTCAAATTTTGTCAAATCTGTATCTGTTGAGATTATCATATGATTTTTATCTTTCAATTTTGTTAATATTGTACAACATGTTGATTGATTTGTGGGTGTTGAACATTCCATGCTTTCTTGGAGTATGTTCCACTTGATCATGATGTGTATGATATTGTTTAATTTTATTTGCTAATATTTTGTCAAAGATTTTTCCATCTGTGTTCATCAGGAGTATGTACTTTCTTTTCTTGTAGTGTTTTTGTCTGACTTTAGTATCAGGGTCATGCTGGCATCTTAAAATGAGTTATAAAAGTGTTGTTTCCTCTTTTATTTTTGGGAAGCGTTTGAGAAACATTGATCTTAGTTTTTTTAAACTTTCAGTTGAATTCCCCATTGAAGTCACCTGGTCCTGAACTTTCATTTGCTGGGAAGTTTTTGATAACTCATTCTGTTTCCTAACTAGTGATTTATGTTGTTCATATTTTTTATTTCTTCATCATTCAGTCTTGGGAGGTTGTATGTTAATAGGAATTCAACCATTTCTTCTAGGTTTTTTGGCTTGTTGATGTGTAATTGTTCATAGTAGTCTCTCAGGATTCTTTATATTCTAGTGTATCTTCTTTCAGTTTTAATTTCATTCAAGACAACTTTTTTTTCTTGGTAGTCTAGCTAATGATTTATCTATTTTAATTATCTTATAAAAAACAGCTCTAAGTTTCATCGTTACTTTCTCTTGTATTTTTAGACTCTTTCATTTATCTTCATTTGGACTTTGTTATTTCCTTTGCTAATTTTAGGTTTATCTTGTCCTTTTGAAATTTCCTTGAGGTAAGTTAGATTGTTTATTTGAAATCTTCATTATGTTTTAGTGTATGCATTTGTCAGTTCTCACTTCCTTCTTAAAACTACTGCTTTGTACCCTGTAAGTTTTGTTACACTATATTTCTGTTTCATTTGTCAAGATATTTTTCTGTTTCTCTTTTCTTTGAACTGTTGTTCAGGAGCATATTGTTTAATCTCCACGTATTTTTGAAATTTCCAGTCTTTTTCTTGTTTATTTCCAGTTTCAAACTATTGAGGTAAAAAGAAAAAGATGTTTGATAAGATTTCAGTCTACTAAAATTTATTAAGACCTAACATGATCTATAGTGGAAATGTCTTATTATTCTTGAAAATAATGTGCTTTTTGCTGCAATTGGATGGAATGTTTTGTATATGTGTGTTAGCCTCATTTGATCTAATCTATTAAGTCCAGTGCTTCCTTGCTGATTTTCTGTCTACATCATTTATCCACTGTTAATAGTAGGGTATTGTTACCTACTATTAAGCCATTGTATTGCTCTCTGTTTATCCCTTCAGATTTTTAATATTTGCTCCTATGTTGATGCATATTTACAATTGTTATATCTCTTGATGAACTTTGTTTTGTATTTTAATGTAATTTTTCTGTTTTTATATAGACGTGAACATTATTTTAAATTACTATCTCTTTTATGTTATACCTGAAACATTATACTGATCTTAAAAGTATTTGTATAAGTAGGTTATATATGTTTTAATTCATAGTCAATATAACCTATTTTAACTTATGATAGTGAAATGGATACTAAATAGCTCTTAATGAAATGAGAAGTTTGGTCTTTCCAAGGCTAAGATGTCCTGAAATAGAGAACATTCTAGATGTTGTAACTCATCCACACCTTTTAGGACAATTAGAATTATTGGGTTAGGAGTATATTAGTTATGTCATGTTGTATAATAAAATTATGGCAAACTTAGTGACTTACAAGAGCACACATTTATCATTTCATAGTTTCTTGGGTCAGTAGTTTGAGCTTGGCTTAGCTGGATCCTTTGCAATATGTTGGCTAGGGCTTTAATCTCCAAATGACTGAAGAAGGACCTTTTTCCTGCCTTACGTGGTTATTGTTAGAATTCACTTCCTTGAAGTCAGTTAGACTAAGGACCTACTGTTTTTTGCTAAGTTTTATTTTTCTTTTTAGTTGAAGACCACTCTTAATTCCTATCAGGTGGGTCTCTCCTATTTGGCTACTTGTTTCATCATAGCCATCAAAGGAAATTGTCTATAAGTAGGACAGACTTTGTAGTCTTATGTAATCAGGGAAATGGCATCCCATCTTTTTTGTATTCTATTATTAGAAGTAAATCATAGTTCCACCTATAATCAGGGGAAAGAATTACACATGTTCATTACTACCAGGACACAGGGGTAATTGGGAAACAATTTAGTCTGTTCACCACGGTGAACTTCCAAGAGCAGTATTGAGGAGGAGGATAAATTCTTGATATTAGTATAATGTACTTACAGCCTCTTGAAGGCAGATCTGTTTCTGCATGTAGCAGTTACACAGTAAACATTTTGATAGTTATTATTTAGAGATTAAAACTGAATAGGCCACTATCCATTTCCTATTGGTGCCCAAATAATGTTTACATTAAAAAAAAAGACATGTTATTCTAGTTTTTGTTCCTTTGAAATATTAAAAATGCTTTACTGCAAATTTCTAGGGCATCATATTTGGCACTAGTATTTACTTATCTTAAGGGCCCGTAAAATAAGCTTCAGTATTTGATACATTCTGGGTCCTTGAGGGAGTAATACATAATGAAAACCAGAACTCAAAGAGATCATGAAAAGCCTCTTTAAGATTAAATGTGGCGTTCATAGTGTTTAAAGTGTTCTGATCAAGAGTTAATAACCATCCTTAAGCTCAGATAGCCAGCCCAGTAGGCCCTAGGGGGGTGAGGTCCCTGTGACAGTACAGCTTACTCCCAGAATGGTGACTACCTCCTTGTTCTAGCATTAGCTCAAGCATTAATTCCAATAAGAAACTGCACTTGCAATTTCTTCCACTTTCTGCTAAATATGCCAACTCCTTTTCTGCCTTCACATTCTGTCCTTACTTGCATTTTATCAGCTAGTTACCTGAAGAACCATAATATAAAGACCCATAAGTTTATTTGAAACACACAGCGTATGGAAGTAAGTCACATTTATTTAATAATTTCCATTTAATGGATTAATATTTAAATCATTGAAATGTCATATTAAATTGAAATTTGAAATGAATTAAATTGAATTTTCAATTAAATATACAGATTAAATATCAAGCATGAAAATGACTGTATTATATACATTTAATGTAATATAATTGCCATTTTTTTCTTACATTGTCCTAGAAAAGTTAGTCATGACCCTGGAGAGGTCCAAGAAAATGAATAAAAACCAAAAGTGTAGCAGGAATGGCTAAAAGAGTAAATACAGCACAGAGCAGTTACAGGGCTTTTATGAAGTAATTTTAGAATACCTCTGGCTTTGTGAAGATGCATATCAGTTTATCAGTTTTATAAGTGAATGCTTAGAGGATATGGAGTTTTCAGTGATCCAACCTCAAGTAAATTAGGAACAAATGAGAAGAAATTGTGTCTCTCTCTAGACTATGTAGGCAGCTACTAAATTTAATGGTACCATTAAATGCAGACTCACACAGCACAGTATGATTTAGATATGGTCTGTATAATCATCAAATCAGAAATGCTATAAAATTATACATTTTAGGACTGTGACTTTAAGATAATTGGCTCTTACAATAGTTTTTGGATACCTTCGAAGGGGTAGTCATAGGAGTACTATTGCAATAAATGAATGCTGACTGGAGAACATGATAGTGGAAAAATCGGAAATGTTAGTTCATAACATCATATTGTTTATAAATATTTTTACATACAGAGGAGGTCATTGTGTGGAAAACCTTTAGAGTCACTGCTGAAAGAAAGATGCCCAAATTCCTAGTTCAGTTGGGATTGTTTGTTAAAAACAGAATCAACTAAGAAATTCTTTTAAGAATTGTTTGTCTATGCCAATGAAATGTCCACAATTCATTACGACAGGAGATGCCCATGGATTCTGCTCCTTACATTGCCACTTCTCCATCAAATGTATTTTTGAATAGCTAATGATAGAGGTATCAAGAAGCAATAGACAGTTTCTACTGTCATGCCAATAGGCAGAAAAACCTGGTAAACAGTGTATCTGGGAAAAATGAAGACTTTACTATGTAGCTGTTTTTCACAATATAAATAGATTATGCTATAAGGAAGCATATATTTAAAATACTATTGTAATACTCAATGTTCATGAATTTTCTGAGGTAAAAAATAAGGTTAATTGGGGCCTCCTTGGTGGTGCAGCAGGTTGAGTGCAGCACTGTGGAGCTGTCGGAGGCTGCAGTGTGAGTTCAATGCCTGGCTGGAGAGATTCCCACATGGCGCAGCAGACCTCCCCTGCCTCGCTCACTGCTCTCCTCAGCAGTGTATTTCAGTAGATCTGCCTGTTCTGCTCCCCACTATGTCTCTGGTGAACCCTCTCACTGCCCCACACCTCTGGCCTGCACCCCAGCTTGTATGCAAAAATAAAATCTTTAAATAAAAAATAAGGTTAATTGATCAAAATTAGGGAGTAAGTCACACCCAGAAAATAAGGAGGTTGTGCTGAATATAGAGTTAACATCAAAGAGTGTACATAGGTATAGTGCATTAACACCAGTTATTGGAAACACAGGAAGCATAAATATAGTCATTTTCATTATGTAATATAATTTTGGCTTGGGACATGAGTAGGAATTAGTGAGCCTTGACAAAAAGGGCACAATATTAAAATTATATGACTTAGTAAGTAAGGCAGAATATTAAAAATGTATCCTTTATTTACCAGTGTTCCATGTCCAGTGTTAACTGAACAGCTGTGCTAACCTTGATTTAGCATCACTTGGTGGCTACCAAAAATAGTAGTGTGGAAGAATGTTTTAAGGTTTTGCTTTCTGGTAGAAGAAATATATTCTCATTATTAACAACAGTATGGAAATAGAAATGTAGAACGAAGCAAATAATTGCTCATAATTCTATCACCAAAGATCATCAACATTAATATTTTAGTGCATTTTCTCATGGCTTTATTGCTTTGCCTAATTTTATATAGTTATTAGTCTCTTAAATATGTGCAGAATAGAGTAAATATGACTATTTCGTTTTTGTATGATTTCAAAGTAAATACATGTTCATTTTTTGAGAAAAATGAGGAAATTATGAAAAAATATAAAGACAAATGGATTTGATTTCTAGAAAACAGCAAAAGTGTTTTGAAACTACTTTTGATGACAGGGTAGGCAATCAAGCTTGGAAAATCAGTTCCAGCCATAAATTAATGCGATTCCATTGAATGTGTGTTTCTGTATATTCCACTAGTGATTCTGAGTAATTTTTAAAAGAGAGTTGTTTTCTGAGTGGCGGCAGCACTGTTAGAATATGGTATTTATTTTGTAAATAGGCATACCAATGATTTGAATATGTGCTCTGGGCCATAGTTCCTTAAGCTTTGGAGAAATAATACCATGAGAAAACTATCACCAAGCTTTCAACTGTTCATATCTGGAAGAAGACTGTCAACAATAAGCAATAAACTTCATTTCAGGCTGCAGTTGATTTTCTTTCCATTGACGATTCCATGGATATATCATCTTGGTCCAGTGAATTACGAACACTCCTCCTGGCTTTAGTGTATTCTCTGATGGTTTTCTGGATGATGGTTTCTTCCTTTTCCTATCATGTTAATTACTCAGGAGACATATTGATAGGTTTTCTTGGGTTGGGTTAGCTTAGAAAGGAAAACAATCAGTCAACAGATTTTTTTTTTTGGTGTTTTCCCTGTAATATTGATACTCCTGTTTGTTAGTTTTTCTTGGTTCCTGTTATAGAGAATGCTGAAAATGTAGATGAATGAGATAGCAAATAGTTTCCCATGATATAGCCTGATAATTTGTGAGACAGGATTAATAAAGACAACTAGTATAAGAAAAAAGGCAGCCTGATATATCCAAATCATTTTAACTTTTGTTATCATTATTTGGATTTTACCCCCCAGTTCTCTGAACACAGATTCAGGCATGAATTTTCTTAGAATGGAAATCATTGAGCTCTTAGGTTAAAGCTGCACTAGACCTTAGTTTGCCACATAACTACACAAGCAGGGAAGGCCACTGCTATTAGTTCTTGTAATGAGGAGAGAGATGTTTGAGAGGAAATAAGAGAGAAGCATTGGACTTGGAGCAGTTCCAAGATGGAACTTCTAAATCATTCAAGTCCTAGAAAATATGATCTATAGAAGTTAGGGCTTTAGGGTTCTTTTGCCTGAGGAAAGATGATTGTGAGGGTCTTTAATGATGGGAATATTATTAATATATGAGAAATTATTTTATAGAAGATGCTGACCAGCTGTTCTATAATTCTACTGGGGATAGAAATAGATTTAAATTACAATGTATGGGATTTAGGTTACATAAAGGAAGTATGTTCTGATAGAATTGTTAAATGTTAGAATGGTGTTTCCTATGTAGGTTATGAAATAATTCTGTTGAAATTATTTTAGTTGTTTGTACTTTGATCTTCAAAATAATGAAAATATCTATTACATATATAAATATTAATATACCATGTATTTATATATCATATGATTAACATATAGTGTTACTGTATCTCATATATGATAGATTGTTAACTTCAACATTCTTACTAGCCATGTAACTATTATTTTGATATTCATTATCATTATCTTTCAGATACTCTTTCTAGAAAGTCTAAGTACGTAGATGCTATCTACACTACTAGGTGATTTTAGAAATGACTTTTCCCCTATATCAACACAGAAAGCTGTTACATTTTTACAAAAGATAAACCTTTTTTTAACTTTCTGAATTAGGGCAGTGAGGAAATTAAAAATTTCCATTTTGTTCTTCTGTTGAGTGAAAAGAAAGTCAAGGCAGGAATGAGTTTCTGGGAGATCAGTGATGCATTTCACAACACTGACAACTGTCAGCTCTGCATTTTCAGGTTTCCTGGAGCCTAAATTGCATTCTCTTTAATAGGTCAGTGCAATTTTTTTCTTCAGTGTTTTTCCTTAAGCAGCAAAACAGACCATATAATTTTCAAATATTTACAGCTTACAAGTGGCTAAACCTCCCAAATCTGTTTTTGCTACAAAAAGAAAAATAATCAGCAGCAATAATTTCCAATAAGAGACTTTTGAAACAATGTTACTACATCCCCTAGGATCTTTTTGTGGCAGGTTTTATATATACCTATCATTAATAAATCTGTTGTCATCATTATGTGTCTTTCTCCTTCTGTTGATAATTATTTTTAGACTAACATATTCAGAACTCTTCTGAATAAAAACATTAAATTGTGAATACAGTGCATGAGGAAACTCTGAAACTCTACATTTACAAAAAGGAGACTCATAAATATCGCTCAATCAGAGTTGGGCATTTTATACTACTACTTGTATCACAGGAAGAAACTTAGTCACACACCCAATGGTTTTCTTTAAACGGTGATGTAATGAAATACTTAATGGTCAAAGTGTAAGGTCTTATTCTATATATCTGTCTTCAGTGAGTAATGTAAATATAACCAAACAGAATCTGTAGATGATTCAGATCATCTCTTCACTTAAAATATGAAACTAGAAATAGAAAAGTGACATCATTTTCTAAACATTGCAAACCCCGTATTTTTTCCTAACATAATTTTAAATTTATTGTTGAGAAGATTTTATTTTCCTAGCACATATAACAGCTACTTTTCTAAAGTTCTTTTGGAAGTGTATTCTTCCATAATAGAACCTCATAAACAAACATCCTTAATTTGAAAACATATGAGAAGAGCTGTCAAGTTCACGTTTGTGGACTGAGTTAAACATATGTTTATACTCCCTTCCTAAAGGGAAGGCAGTAAAGAGAGACAGGAGGTGTTTCTGGGCATGATAAATGACATGGAATAATTATAACATTTCCTAGATTTGAAGAAGGACATGTCTACAGAATAGAGGACCAAACTAATGCTGAGAGCAGTGACTTTTCTGTTTTTTAAATTTGTATTTATTTTTGCATGGAGGAACTGAGGTGTAGGCCAGAGGTACAGGGGGTGAGAGGATTCACTAGAGACAGAGTGGGGAGCAGAACGGGTGCATTTACTGAAATACACTGCTAAGGGGAACAGTGGGCAAGACATGAAAGGTCTATTGCACCATATGGGTTAGCTCCCTGGCCAGGGATGGAATTCAGGTTCAGGCTGTAGGGGTGACAGCACTGAGACTTAATCCCTAAGCCACCAGGGAGGCCCTGAGAGCAATGACTTTTCAAAGACCAACATAATAATGAAATTTTAGAACACTAAGACTAAAGCGATTCTGATGGTTTTGAAAAAGAAAAATATAAAGAAGAATTCAATTGTAGAATGCAAACTAAAGTTTTCAGTCAGCATCTCAAAATACCAGAGATAGTAGAACCATCATCTTAAAGTTCTGACAGAAAAAAATGTATAGATTACATACCCAGGAACATAGCAATCAAGTATGAGGCCAAAAAATAATGGCATTATTATGACATGGAGATACTCAGAAAGTTTATAGTCCACACTATTTTTGAAAAACAAAAAACACAAAAACAAAGAACTTCAATTTGTATTTCAACAGATTAAATTCTAAACCCATTACCTATAATTATGCAATGAAAGTAGTCTCAGAATGGCAGATGGGTAATAAACCAGAGTCCAATCCTTGCTCCTTGGTACGGTTAATAAATGACACCATGAAGAAACTGGATGATACTTGCATCATGGCATAAGCTGACAGTACCTGGGAGAGTCAGGGTCTTCTAGTGTGTGTGCTGGTGACAAACTGCAACTTGATTAAGAACATCTACAAAAAAAAAAAAAAAAACCCTACAACTAATATTATACTTAACAGTGAAATGCTGAATGTTTTGTCCTAAAGAATGTAACCTTTTGGGCCTCCCTGGTGGCGCAGCGGTTGAGCACTGCGCTGTGGAGCTGTCGGCAGCATGTCATGCGAGTTCGATGCCCAGCCGGGGAGAATCCCACATGGTGCGGCAGACCTCTCCTGCCTTGCCCCCTGCTCCCCTCAGCAGTGTATTTCTGATCTGCCTGTTCTGCTCCCCACTCTGTCTCTGGTGAACCCTCTCGCCGCCCCACACCTCTGGCCTGTACCCCAGCTTGTATGTATAAATAAATAAATCTTAAAAAAAAAAGAATGTAACCTCTCAATAATCTTATTTAACGCCCTCCTGGACAAGTACACCCCAATTAAAAAAAAAATAGCATTTGCAGTTGCAAAACAAACTGAAGTACTTAGATGTAAATTTAGCAAAACAAGTACAAGACTTTCATGCTGAAAATTGCAAAAAAAATGGTGAAAAAAACTAGATGCAAATAAATGAAGGTGGCATGCCATGTTTATGGACTAGGAGATCCCACATAGTAAATGTTTTAGTTTTTCTCAATTGATATACAAATTTAACACAACTGTTATAAAAATTCAGCAAAGTTTTTCAGTCAAGCATATCAAAATTTACACAGAAAGGCAAATGACTTAAATAGCTAAATAGTTAAAAAAAAGTAGCCATATATTGGGAGGAATCAGTTTGCCTCATATTAAATATTATATATCTTCAGTAACTGAAACAGTTTACTGGTGTAAAGATAGACACATCAAGCAATGGAATAAAATAGAAAATTCAGAGAAGATTCATATAAATATGCTCAAGTGATTTTTTTTTTAAAGATTTATTTATTTATACATACAGCTGGGGTACAGGCCAGAGGTGTGGAGTGGTGAGAGGCTTCACCAGAGACAGAGTGGGGAGCAGAACAGGCAGATCAGAAATACACTGCTGAGGGGAGCAGCGGGCGAGGCAGGAGAGGTCTGCCGCACCATGTGGGATTCTCCCCAGCTGGGCATCGAACTCGAATCGCTGCTGCTGACAGCTCCATAGCCCAGCGCTCAACCACTGCGCCACCAGGGAGGCCCTGCTCAAGTGATTTTTGACAAAGGTGCAAAAGCCACTCGATGAAGGAAAGATTTCCTTGTAACAAAAGGTGTTGGACATCCAAAAGCAAAAATTAATTCAAAAGGATACCTGCACTCCTAAGTTTTTTACAGCACTATTTACAATAGGTAAGATAAGGAAACAACCCAAATGCCCAAAAATAGATGGCTAGATCAAGATGATGTGGTATATATACATACACTCAGCAATCAAAAAAGATGAACACATTTCATTCACAGTAATGTGGATGGAACTGGAAGGGATTATGCTCAGAAAAACCAGAAAGAGAGAGAAAAATATGGGGTAATTTCACTGATAGGAGGAATGTAGGGGAACCAAATAAGGGATCAGGAAAAAAGAATTATAATAAATTGAAAAACAAAATTAACAGTCAATTATAAATCAGAGACGCTCTGCATGGGAGGAGGATGGGGAAGGATCAAAACGGGAGGCAAGAGCATAAGAGACTATGGTGATGGTGCATGGGTAAGTTGGTGGTAGGAATTATAGCGGGACTACACCTGAGAGAAGAAAGCATACATTGTGCAAAAAAGAATGATGTGGAAAAAAAAAAAAGTAGGGTCCTTTCTCTTTTAACAATGTAAGATAACTTCAAAACATGTGCAGCTAATTTGGTATCTGGATCCTTAAAAAGTAATGTGAAATACATGTATCTGTTAGTTTCCTAGAGGATTAGTTAATATGTAAGTAAAATAGTGCTTTGATCGAATTATTTGTTGAATCGAGATTAAAAATAGTAAAATTTACTTTAAAAATGCCTATCACTAAGGTGGAAATAGGGAGAGGTTGGCAAAACTATACAAGCTTTTGGTTTTAAGAAGAACAAGGCTTGAGGTATGTAACTTGGGTAACTGTATTATGTAATGGGAATTTGCTAAGAGTAGAATTTTGATACTCTCACCAAAAATAGTATAAAAATGAGTTTCAAAAATATCTAGAGTTCAAGGAAAATGCTAAAATGCTGAATAAGAGATTCAGACAAAGCTTAATTTATTTAATTTTGACAGAATTTGATGGGTTCTAATAAAGGTAAATAGAAAAAAGTAAGAAAGGAAAGATAATATGGCAATATTTTTAATCTTATTTATCTTTGCACATAAAAATGGTTAGAAGGCGACATAATTTTCTTGTAATATTATGCCAACTGTTTAGAAAATTCATTTTGAATGCAAACAATTGTTCATGCACAAAGAAATGAGTTGTGGCATTCTTAATAATGGTGAAAATTAAATGCTCATCAATAGGTTAATGTTTAAATTGCATTATCACATACTCATGAT
Organism: Scalopus aquaticus; assembly: GCA_004024925.1. Taxonomy (NCBI): domain Eukaryota; kingdom Metazoa; phylum Chordata; class Mammalia; order Eulipotyphla; family Talpidae; genus Scalopus; species Scalopus aquaticus. The sequence goes on from PVIJ01000783.1 coordinate 236,813, forward strand.
TGCATTTTATGAAGGCATTATAATCATATTTTTGAAGGGTTTTTGTTTTAGTAATATAGAAAAGTACTTATGAAGTAATGCTAAGTGATTGAACAATATGAATATATGTTAAAACCTGCAGGGAAATATGATGAATTGTTAGCAGCCGTTACCAATGATTGATGGAATCAAATTACCCACTTTCTCATAACTTTTCTGAATATTCTAAATTTTCAACTATGACTTCAACCTTTGTAATGATACAAAAATATCACACACACACACACACACACATTTCCCCAGAAGCATTTGTAAATTTATTTAGCTAATGTAGTTTAATAAAAACCACAATATTATTTAAATAATGTCTCAACTTTTTCTTCATCTGCAGTGCTTTGCCTGGATCTCTCATCATTACTGCTGCAAGTAAAATAACAGTAAGGTGCATTTATACAAAGGGAGAAAGGAGAGATTAGATCCCCTGTTAGTACTAGAGAGTCTGAGGTTCTGATATGTTTTGTGCCTGTTATCTGTATTTTCACTTGCATTGATTTTTTTCAAGGGTTTTATGGCTAAAGCTATGTACCCAAAGAAGTTAGTGTTGTGTGTGTGTGTGTGTGTGTGTGTGTGTGTGTGTGTGTTACCACAAATTGGCGTGAAGCAGAATGTCTACAATTATTCCTTCACCTTTTAACTGAGTCCTGTCTTTTTGGCTTGTACAATTGGCTTTCAACCAGGAGAAGGCAAAACACTCTATCTGTTGGTTTTCAAATGTTATTTCCCCTTTGGCTTTGTTAATAGTAAAATTCTGTCTTTGCAACTGAAACTGGAAGCTCTTCTACTCCTGGAGTCTGCATGTAATTCATTAGAAGGCTTTCTCTTATCTGTGTCTAGGATCAGTATTTAGTCTGATCTTCATTTATATCCAGGTGCAAAACTTGAAGACCTTTAGTGCACTGGCCCAAATGTCCCTATTTCTGCTTGCACAATCATAAACTGTCAGTTCTTAATCATGTGCACATATGCATTCAAGCCATAGGCAGCAGGGAGCTGGGTTTTTTCTTCTCCCCTGAGTGTCGGACCCTTGGATATTTCTTCCTTCTGTTTGTTGTAAGTTCTGAGTTTGTATTTGTAGCCCTGCCTGATCAAGGCATTGCTCGGCATCAAAAAAGTAATTATTTCTAATGTGGTTCAAGTTGACCCCTCCAGCAGTTAAAATACTCCTTTTATATATTTATCTCTACTCATTCCACAGAGAGAATTTAAAAAAATGTTAATGACAAAAGTATCTTGCACATGTCTCCTGCAATGCATATGTTCACAGGGACTTTGGCACGCCTTAGAACTCTTCTTAGCACAGGTGTTTATACATTTTCTTCCATGAGAAAACTGAAATTCATTAAAGTTGAATAGTTTCTCCCAGGCTTCCCAGATCTTTTCTCTCCATATCCAACATTCGTCTACTAGACTGGAACTATCTTTAAATGACATTAGTGCATGGAATTAATTGTATTAGAACCCAATCTTTGAGGGCATTGTTTGATCAAGCCTCTTTATTTTTATTTTTTAATGGACTTTTTCATTTTTGTTCACATTTTATTGTGTGTGTGTGTGTGTGTATGTGTGTGTGTGGGTATGTGTGAGTGTATGCCACCCAATTTTGGTGTGAAAAAAATTGAATGCAAAATAAAGTTCTATGTAATACACCTAACACCTGTTGCTTATAAATTGAAGTCCGAATTTTTTAATGTGGTATGTATGTATAGATTTTCACAATTTGGCACCAAGCTACTGAACTATTATCATTCATTGCCACTCACCCACATGTCCACTATATATACTTGTGCTTTGTGGAATTTTCCTGTATTGCCTGAACATGCTGTTTGTCGCTAGTAATTCTAGTCTCCAATCCAATCTTCATTTACTTGGTGAACTTCAATGCTTCTCACTTTATTGTTTATCACAGTCTCTTGGAGAGTTTGTTCAGCTATAGATTGCCAGACTTCACCTTCAGGGTTTCTGTTTCAGTAGGTCTGGGATGCCAAATGTTTGATTTCTAACTAGTTCTGAGGCTACTGCACTGGCACCTAAATATGCATTGTATCTACTTTATTCTTGAAGACTCAAACTTAATCAGTCTGCAATTTCTTTTCTGATTATAGACATATTTATTCCTTCTTTGCTTTTGTGCTTTTATACCACATATTTGGTTAATTTTGTGAGTATCTTTCTTACTTAACTCACTTGCTTAAAGGGACACAACTTTTTCTGTTTAGTTTTTTATGTTCTAGCATAATGTTTGGCACTGTGCAAATGTACTACAAGTTTGAGTGACTATATGCTGGAAAACATTTGTATATTTAAAATTGTGCAGGATGAATTTTTCACTTCACTGGTTTATCTTTAAATTGTGTCTTTGTTCTTAAGGTAAACTTTTCTGTTTTTAGAAGAACTACAAAAGGAAACTAATATTATTAAGTAATTATTGTGTCAGGTACTGTGCTTGGCATATATTACTGTGAGGCATTCCTTGAGTAACCTCCATGAAATAACCACATTTTAATAGGTTTAAAGATAAACTGAGCCTCAAAAAGATGAAGTAATTATGTAAGTATTATATAATTGGAAGTTCATACAAACTAAGATTTGAATTCAGCATTTTCCTACTCTAAACCCTGTTCCATTCTGCTGCCTCCAAAATTAATTCTTGTATCTCTTTTGGGGTGTCTAAGATGATGGGACTATCTCCAGAAAAGTGGTTATCTCCAGATAAAATAACGACGACTTCCACTTTAGCTTTGCCAGTGATGACTCCGATCTCCTCTTCTTTCACTTTGTTCTTTGTACCAAATTCATTTCCTAAATTATTGTACCTCCAGTATTACAATTATCTCTACTGTATGTCTCCTCTCCTCTCTGTAGATCATTGAAGAGGTTGCTTCAAATGACGTCATTTTCATGGCTTTTCTAAAGCTTATTTCAATAGGATGCATTTGTATATCAAATAGAATTTATTTTCTCCCTTAATCAAATGGATGTTAAAACTGAACTTGTCATTTCTAGTAAATAATTTTATTCTTTGAAGCTAAGGGAAAAATTGAATTTACTTTTTTTTAAAAGATTTATTTATTTATGCATACAAGCAGGGGTACCGGCTAGCGGCATGGGGTGGCGGGAGGGTTCACCAGACACTGAGTGGGGAGCAGAACAGGCAGATGGATGGAAATACACTGCTGAGGGGAGCAGTGGGTGAGGCAGGAGAGGTCCTGCGTGCCATGTGGGAATCTCCCCTGCCGTGTGTCAAACTCCCGTCGCTGCTGCCAACAGCTCCATGGTGCAGCGCTTAACCGCTGTGCCACCAGGGAGGCCCTGAATTTACTTTTATAAGTACTCAATATTAAAATTTTATTTTAAAAATACTTTAGTTTATGAACACATTCTACAGATTATAACATTTTAATTCTTACTCTATAAAATTTCCTTCTAAAAGGTAAATTCTCTTGGGAGTAATTGGATTTTTTTAATGTAAGTTGTAAACATATAAATTTTTTCTTCTACTTATCGAAATGATTCTCTCCTTAGGAATGAAAATAGCTGATCACTTTTAAGTATGGAATAAATTTGAACCTATAGCAACCAATTCATTTTGTTAATAATCAACTAACTGTAATTTTCATATTTTATGTCATTCATCAATGCAAAGCTAAAAACTGTGGCCTTATATCAAAGTATTTGTAATTTAGTATTCCTTTTATATATTCATTTGTGTGAGCCATTTGATCAAGGAAAACAAAAATGTGTCTTTTAAAAGGCAAAACATTTATTGCGTTCTTATGTTATTAGGTGTTTTTGTTTGGCACTGAAGAATGGATTTTATATTAGTGGAAAGAGTTAGATACGGGACTTATTTAATCTATATTGATTTAATTACCCCTTATTTGCTGGGCAAGCTTGCTGTTCTGCCTCGGTGAGTTCTGTTAGGCTGTTGTTGGCTGTTGGATATAGATCTTGGAAAAAATATTGAGGAGTGGTGCACAGGAACTCCTTGTTCACATTGTTTATTGGTGCACTGGCTGAATTGGAAAACAGAACATTTTTATTTACCAGATTAACTCTACACTTTCATTGTGCACATATCTGGCTATCTTTGCTATATTTATTTTTTAAAAATTCAGAGCTTAAATTTTTAATTGCAGGAAATAAACGTAAACAAAATCAATTATAATTAGTCCATTAAAGAAAAAACCTCCATAGAACTTCAGTTTCATACTCTAAAATCAAATGCAGTTGTCTTAAAATGATTGTCTTAGGGCCCACGATGAACTGATATACTGCAAATAAAAGAAGTTAAGAGTGAGTGAAGTGAATTGGGGGGCCATATTCTATTTACTGGCTTATCTTTTGTTTCTTTTTTTTCAAATCTTGTTTCTATATTTTCACTAGTTCATTGAGGACAAGGGTATGTGAGGTACTTCATATATATTTGTTGTTTGAACACATTTTGTATATCATTGTTTTTATGTTTCAGATGGATAAAACTTAGAGTAAAATTGATATGGCAAATGATTTGTAAATATAGACATAGTGAGAAGGCAATTAAAAATGCTGTTTGATGAAAAAGAAAGAAAATAAATTAGAAATTAAGGAACAAACCAATTCACTAGTATTAGATTTACATAAAGTCCATTATGTGAAAGTGATAATCAATTAACCACTAATATCAACATTCTCATTCATAGGTAGTGATGATAATGATTACTCCACACAAAAACCAGGTAAATACATGTGTCTGTGAAACCTGAAAATAGTCCAAGATAAAAAAACAAACAAAAACAAACCATGGAATACAATGGAATCCACCCAAAGAACTCAAGAATTAAAAATCACGTTATTATAAACTGGGGGTTTACTATACAGTTTTACTTTAATCCCTCAGTATAGGCTTTAAGGATAGTTTTATACAAAAATACTCACAAGTTGATTTATAAATATATAAAAATTGGAGAACCTGCAGAAGCCAAGTCATCCTTTCAGTTACCATGAACTCTAGGACAGAATTTTTATCAGCTATAATCAAATAAGTTGGACAGGTCATATAACAAGTTAGAACTTGCCAGATTTTTTTAATAGAAGAAACAGATGTCATTTTCTGTTGTAAACTACATCCTGAACATATCCTACCCTGACTACTTTATAGCATATATGAACTCCCACTCCACCCCCTTTCCCCTCTTCTCAAGCAAGCCAACCTACAAGGCTGTGTATTTTTAATCACTTTCTATAGTAATCAAGAATTTGCCATCAGAGAAACTGTTTCACTGCTTCTTGTCTTTTGATTCCTGTTGTTAAACAGATTATAGATAAGAGCAACTGGCAGTAAATGCCCTTCCTGTAAACAGAGGTCAAAAACCTTTCTATTGAAGCCTTAAAAATGGTTCTAGAAAGCATTTGGAATCTTATTAATTTATATCAAATCCCAAATAATGCTGCCTTTTATCTGCAGAAAGGTCAGTTTTTAGAAATAGTTTCTAATTGAAAAATATTTTGTAAAATCTAGAAATTAGTGAGTAAATGGTAACTTTTATAAATGTTAACAGTAAGAATAATTTTAGCTAAAGAAGAAAAGTAAAAGATTTTGTGCTTTGGGTGATGTTTGTGAAAGGACTGGAAATAGACCAAAAGTTAGGATTCACTGTGGTGATATTTGTAAAAGCAAATGATGATATATCCCTATGACCTGCCAGAGGGACTTCAGATAAGTTCGTATTGTTACTCAACACCTTTTTTATGACTACATTGTTTCCATATGATACCAATTTGTGTTGTAAGGTATGTCCTAGAATATGAAAAAGGGAAAAAAGTAATGAACAAAGAATGAAAGGTAGCATCACAAAAGCATTTGGTCTCAGTTCTTGAGTATGAAGTAGAAAAAGGGCCTTGACTTGGTTAAACAGACTCTGACCTCTGTTAAACTTCACAGTATTACATCAAAAGCCACAGATCCCTTTGAACAGGTGCTTTTAAAAATGTATTCAATAACCTCTGGGCCTCTTTATGTTATGAATGGCCTATGTAAGTGCACAAAATGAGTGAATGTTAAGAAGAATGAGCTGGCAGATGAGGACTGTCTGGTAAAGTATCCATGATCCTGAGGTGATTGTAGTTTTTCAAAAGATTCAGTGACTGCTTTAAATTAACTGTTGTATGTGGCTGAACAAAGTTCCATGAAGATACTGCCTATTTCTGAATATGAATTTCTAGTTGTTAGGATGCTCTTTATCAGAAATATTCAGATTGTTTTGCTTTCTCAAAGGAATTTTTAATTTATGTATGTCAGTTGCAATTTTATAAGGATGCTATTATCTGCTCTTTTTTCCACCTCCTCCATGAAAAATAATGCTTTCCTTCTGATTATGAATAAAGGTTTTATGAATGACACGGCTACAATTAAGGAAGATGTCAAAAATTATTTACATATTTACATATCTATTTTGTATTCAGAGCTGTACTAGTTAAAATGTGTGAGTGCAAAGAAGTGTGAAATGGGACCAGGATGCTAAGAATCTAGTTAAGGGGCAAAATTAAATCTGAAAATTATTAAAGAAACAGGAGTTAAAAAACTGTGACATTGAAGTAATAAGAATAAGATATACAGAAAGGAGTAAGCTCTTCAGTTTAGTCAAGAATGGGCAAGTGGGATTTAGAAATGGGCAAGGCTTTGATGGAAGGATCTTTGTAGAATGAGAGTGAATTGACCCTGTGATACTTGACAAGCTTAGATTAGTTTATTATCTGACATTCTTTTTGATTCTTGGGTTATCTTGTATACATCAACTTTGATGGCGAAATAATCAATAAGTAGCAATTACTTTCTTATGTGCTGCTGGTAACAACTCCATACATAAAGTATTTTGGCAACAATTGTACTTTTGTTAGTTTTAAAAGTTTACCTATTAGGCTCTTTTGTCAGAGAAAATACAAAATATGAGATATTACCTTGAAAAGGATTAGTACAAAAAGTCATTTGAAGATGAACAAAAACAAACTGAATTAAAATGTATTTCTTCTTTTTTTAAAGATTCATTTATTTATACATGCAAACTGGGGTGTAGGCCAGAGGTGTGGGGTGGTAAGAGGATTCACCAGACAGAGTAGGGAGCAGAACAGGCAGATCGACTGAAATACACTGCTGAGGGGAACAGTGGGCGAGGCAGGAGAGGTCTGCTGTGCCATGTGGGAATCTCCCTGGCCGGGTATCGAACTCATGCTGCAGTGGCTCTGGATAGCTTCATAGTGCTGTGCTCAATCTGTTGCACCACCAGGTAGGCCCTAAATAGTATTTCTTAATGTAGTTTAGTCTAGAGTGTTATAATTATTTTAGCAGAATTCAAACAGATATGTTTTTGTGGATTTATAGAGATGTTTTTACAATAAATTATAGTTATGTCTAGTTTATGTTGTAGCAGGTTACATTTTCAAAAGATGACCACCCCAATAAATGCTATCCATGTGCCCTTCTAATAATATCAGATTGACATTCCTCAGTTGAGACTTGGGTAGATCTTTGTTCCCTTCTCTTATATATGAGCCAGGCTTAGTGGATTACATCATTTCAATAGAATGTAGCAGATCTAACCCTGAAGTATAGGTCATAAAAGGAAATGGAACATTCTCTGGTTTTCTCTCTCAGTACATTTGATCTTGGAACCCAGTCACTATACTTTGGGGAAGTGTTGACTGGACCACATAGAGCAATCACACAGGGAAGCTCACATTGAGAGAAACTAGGGGCCTAGCTGACATTTAGCATCAGTCAACAAATATGTGAGAGAAGCTTCATATGATTCCAGCCCAGAGCCTTTAACTTGAATCTTCTGTCTGAGAAAGGCATCATGTTCCCAGAAACCAAGGAAAAGACACTAGCCTCTCCCACCATGCTCAGTCTGAATTCCTGAATCACAGAATCTAGTAGCCAAAAGACCATCAAGTTATTAGTGTTACATAGCCATAGTAGCCAGAGAATATGTCAATCAAGTTTTCATACCTAAACTTAAGTGACTTCAGCTATTAACAACTTCTCTTTAATATACAAATAACCTCACTTTCAAAGATATCATTCTGTGCTTCTGAAAACTTAGTTTCTAAATAATGGACTAATCCTTTGACCAAATATTAGAAAAAAAAATTGAAAACTCACCTGTATCCTAAATATGTGGTGTGATTTCTTCAATTTTGTTAAGCTCTCAATACAAAAAATAATGTTGATTGAGTAAATAAACCAGACTTTCAGAGTCTGATGATGAGAGACCTTTACTCTTAATGATTAGCAATGAAGTTTCTATTATTATTAGCAGAAAGTGGAAGTATTACTTAAAAATAAATCTTTTATCAGAAGGAACTTGTAAGTACATTATCCCACTCAGTGACTGTACTATGATGTTAATAAAGATGGATTACACATTTATGGTTGCAGATACTATATATTTCATATATAACAATCGTATCTACATATTCTTACATATAATATATTTATAGTTTACATTATTGACATTAATATATTTGTAACTTAAAAAATGTATGTAATCACAGTTTCTACCTTTAAATCTGTCCACAGTGTATATTATGGGCAAAGTGAGAAAGTATATAATGATAGAATCATTGGGAAAAATTTAAATATACTTTATCCTTGTCATTTATTGGATAAAGTTGAGCATTAATAAAGCTATTAAATCAGCTATTGAAAACTATCCAGCACTAATTTACATGTTCACAGCAGCCCAATGAAAGAATGAATTTCTACTTCTACATGGAGAGAAAGCCAAAAGTTAATGTACTAACCCTTTCCTATTTCATTTGAACAATGCTTATCATTTTATAAATAACTACTTTTACTTCTATGTTTAAAAAAATTATTGTAGGAAAGACCTAAAATCCTCCATATGGCTGTAAAATGATAGAACAATTCTGTCAGTCCTCAAAAAGGAATGTCCAGGTTACAAGATAAATGTAAAGTCAAGAGATCAAAATCATTTGTAATTTTCCATGTGTGATGTCACCAAGTTATTTACTAGATTGTTCCAGTTACTCCTTGGAATGATGAGAGCAAAGCATCATTGTATTCAACCTTCCAATCTTTTTCTTTACTGTTTCATGATTAACCCAGACAGAAATTTGGCAATATTCTATGTTTTTTGCAAGATAATTAAATGCACCACTAAGAAATATTAATGCATGTTCAAGGAACATTTATCCATTCAACAAATTTGTGAGTTCTCTTGAAGAGTAGTAGAAGGAAGCTCTTACTATGAAGAATTTACAGTGTAGTAGAAAACAAAGATGTGAACTGGGATTGGAACCAAGATCTGTAAGAACACAGGAGAACTAAACTTCATTCTGAGCTATTCAAATAAGCCATCACAGAGAGAGTTAATTTGTGAACTATATATTAAAAGAAGATTTGTAGTTTATAAGTGGGGAACAAGAGGGCTATTTTTATTAAAAAGCCATTAATCACTTCTATATGGTAATCCTATAAAAGGATGCTTATGCCCACTTATAGACACTACTAAAGGCCATATTAGTATCTTGTGATGCTGGAACCTTGACCAGGGCTGATTTAACCATAGTGAACAACTAATTACAGGTATTCAATCCATAGGATGTGTTGTACTGCAATCAGAATCTCTCTTCTAAGATTTTGAGCTATGAGACTCAGAGATTGAGAGTTAGAAAGTAACTTGCAGAAGCTGTTCAGATCATGTAGACTTGGGGTTGGTGGCCATCCAGTTCTCTACAGAGAATAATAATACAATAGTAGTATTAAGAGAACACATGTCCCGGATAGATATAACCCAGTTCCTACAACCTTCTTTCTTTGTCTGTGAAATTCCCTCTGAATCCTTCCAGTAGGCTTCTTTCAACAAAAGAGTGGTTTGAGCAGCTTCTTAATCTTGAAACCAAGCAATTTCTAAGACTGCAATAAGGGGAAACTGTAAGGAATGCATTAGAGACCTCAAAGAGTATGGTAGGTCCAGGGTACTACCATTCATCTATAAGAAGATACGGGTTCCTACTATGTGCTATGTAACACCGCTAGATTCCAGAAGTACTGCAATGAATGGCAGAATCTTTGACTTTCAAAACATCTGGGAAAAAAATGATATAGGGACAAAACTTTGGTTTTATCTCTTGGTTAAGGAGGTGAGACAATGATTTATTCCATGCATTTTCAGTGGGGGCATATAACTCCCAAGAGATTATAAATTGGCTTTTGTTTGGGGAAGGATTTTAAAAAAAAAAACTTAGATAATACAGTGATCTACCAGTAGTGTCTACTACTAACCTTATCTGCTAAATCTTGTTTCTTGCTGCTTAATTTCCTCCCTTGGTTGGGATGCAGTAATATATAGGTGAAGAGAACCACTGGATTTCATCTTTGTATGGATGTATTCAACAGGCATAGGAACACATGTTTTCCTATTTAAGGAAGACTCATTTCAGTAGATTATATTGGGAACTGTGTCTGTAGTTTGGCAGGAATTATAGCCTGTTCTAGTAACTCTCCTCTTATGCAAAAGTGAATCATAGTAGCTGGGTAAAGCTTTCAGCATATGGTAGAACAGGAACATTTCCATCAGTACTTAGTAAAAATGATATGACCCTTTTAGGGATAATTATACTAATCTTTTTGTTACTTGTCAAGTCTCATCTGTGAAGAGTGTGTGTGTGTGTGTGTGTGTGTGTGTGTGTGTATTTGCATCTTTTCTTTCTAGAGAAGATTACCATTTTAAGAATATTTTCTTTAAAAGAAATATCAGGGTGAAAAAATTTACTTATGTTTCTCTATTTTTATTCTTTTTGTCCAGAAAAACCAGTAGATTAAGCCCCAAGTTATTAGTGAAACAATTTTAAATAACTGGTTTTCTATCTTACAGAACACATTTTTTTAAATATATATATTTTTATTGTTATTTATGTCCTTTACATTTTGTATTCCCCTTGGGTAGCCCACCACAAATTCACCCGTGATCCATCTCCATGGTCCCTTGTGTTCTTTTCTATTCCATTTTGTGCGCTTTTCCTTCCCTCCCTCCGCTCCCCCCCCCCCCCCCCCCCCCCC